>JAFMPE010124215.1:0-10952 GCA_024759925.1 Ficus religiosa | reverse complement strand
ATTGCTTTGAATCTCAGCCACAACCACTTTGAAGGACCCATCCAGAATACTCTTTCTGGATTAAATGCATTAGAAGTTTTGGATCTCTCATATAACAATTTATCAGGTGAAATACCAACGTTTCTTGTTGAAATGAGATCGTTGACACAGGTGTCACTTGCCTACAACAACCTCTCTGGAGTTATTCCGGAGTTTCATTCCTGGGTCATGGTTGACACAAGAGGAAACGAGGATTTGATCAATACTACAACATTGAAGCCTTCATCTGAATCAGCAAGAGGACTTTCAGCTGTTTTTATTGCAGTTACCATTCCCCTTGTTTCCCTTGTAGCGGGCACTATCATTATGTTGATACTTTTATGGCATTACAACCGAAAAAACCTCCCCCGAGGCAATTTGTTAACTGAGAATGATTACCACAGATCGAATATCAACTTCATCAAAGCCACAAGGGCAGTTGCTCATAGGTCAAATTTTGTGCTGACAACAAAATTCTCAACTTACTACAAAGCAATCATGCCGTCTGGAGCAATTTATTTTATTAAGAAGCTTAATGGGAGTGACAAGCTGTTCCAATTGGCTTGCCGTGAAAGATTTTGCACTGAATTAGAGATATTTGGGAGACTGAGGAACTCTAATGTCATGACTCCTTTGGCCTATGTTCTGAAGGGGAGCAAGGTGATTCTGTTGCATGAATTTGCCCCAAATGGCACCCTCTTTGACGCTCTCCACAAAAGCTCTGGCACGGATTTGGATTGGGAAAGTAGATACTGTGTAGCAGTTGGAGTAGCTCAAGGTCTTGCTTTTCTTCATGGAATTGCCTCTGGTCCAGTTCTTCTTTTCGACTTGTCAGCCAAAACCATCTTTCTAAAGTCCCTCAAGGAGCCTTTGGTTGGAGACATCGAGCTTTATAAGGTGATTGATCCGTCAAAAAGCACCGGAAGTCTAACAACTGTTGCTGGTTCTGTTGGCTACATTCCTCCAGGTTAGGATATATTTTTAACTCTTGCAGAATATATTTTAGTTAGAAAATTTCCTAAATCATATTTCTAAATGGTGTTGGGCAGAGTATGCATCAATGGCAGCTAATGTCTACAGCTTTGGGGTAGTTCTGCTGGAACTGCTAACAGGAAAACAAGCAGTAAGTGAGGGAACTGAGTTGGGGAAGTGGGCGTTAACTAACACGGTGCGACAAGATGAATGGGACCAAATCCTTGATTCTACCATCAGCAGAACATCACTTAATGTTGGCAGTCAGATGCTTGCAGTCCTCAAGGTTGCTCTTGGCTGCATCAGAGAATCACCGGAAGAAAGGCCCGCAATGAACGACGTTTTACAGAAGCTTTTCGATGCAAAATAAAGCATACTCATTGGCGGTTGCAGCTCTTTCGTCAAAATTCTACTTAACTAGCTTACTGGTTATAATAATGTGAACTTATAATGTCCAAAATGGAGAAGTATGTGAACCTCTCTCATATTTAACATATAACAGCTTTGGATTTTGACATTTGACAAAGTTTATGTTAATGTTAAGTTGAAGCTATGTTAGGGTCTCTGAAAGCTTCATGTCTACCCATGTTCAATGAATTATAAAATTTTTCCGTAAAACAAAAGCAACGTGACGCATCTGTTCTTTCTTATATTGGTATTTTCAGAAAAAGTAAAATCTTACTGCCCAAAGTTTTGCATATATGTGATTGGCAGTAAATTCTTAATATGTGAACACAACAATAAAATAAATCAGGTAGTAATACGTATCCAAACTTTCTCATACACCAAAGAAATGGATTAAAAAAAAAAAAAAAAAAAACAACAACAACAACAACATGAAGGGTGATACTCAAACTAAAAAGACTCGAATTTCCCTTATAAACAAAACAATACAGAGCATGTAAAAAAAGAGAACACAAACCTTATCAGCATCCTGGAGCAACGGAGTGATCAAAGCCAGCAATTAGCGCGAGGACGGAGTTGGCTAAAGTGGTGTTGAGTTACTCGGCTCAACAAGATAAATGGAATTAAATGCTTGACTTTAGCATCTGGCAGAACGTCAGTAGTAGCCATGCAGCCATGAAGATTGCTCTTGGTTGTATTAGCTTACCGCCCAAAGCAGGACCGAATGCATACACCTCAATACAAGATGAAGTAGTAGCCTATTGCAACTGGTTCTAAGAAACGTAGTTTGTCTATGTAAAAGACCGTCGCTAGTTTTTTCAGTTCCTGCATCTCTAGCAAACATAGAAAATTTTTAAATGTATGTACTAGAAGAAGAACTCATTACTCATTTTTGGTATATAGCAGTTGTTGTTTGACTACTCTAAGGATTTTTTATTTTTATTTTAATTATAAAGTTTTCTTTTAGCTTTACATGCAGCGAATTTCGAAACGTGAGGCTCGAACAAAAGCTAGATAACAAAAGCTAAATGTAACTAACTATTAACCGCAACCAATCAGCTAATGACACGTGCTTAGTCTAACTATTTTAATCAGTAACTAACTACTCAATGCTTAACAAACTACTTAAAAACCGACACCAAATACCGTTTTGCAGATTCCTGTTATCCTCTTACCCAAGTGTTTTGCAGTAAATTATAAGAAGAGAGAATCAAAGTAGTTGAATGTAAACTATAAGATCGTTTCTTAAACATCAGTTAGTTTAAAAAATGTATGTACATATATATATATACATTTTTTTTTTCAAATAACAAAAGTTTGGTGTTCGAAAAAAAAAAACAAAAACAAAGCAGTTGAATCTATGAAGAAACTGTTAGACCTAAACTTAAGACATCTTAGATACAAAAATATAACTCAAGCAATGTACTTAAAAGGGTTTCGATCATCCTCGTCTCTCTCCAAATAGTCACGTGTGATAAGATCCTCGACCCTCTTCTTGATTACTTTGATATCAGGTTTAAACATTGGGCTCAAGAGTTTAATACATTCAATCACCAACTGTTGATAGCTCAAAACTTTTCGGCTCTTCATTATCCTCACTATAGCAGCATCTATGGCATAATGCCGGTCCTTCTCAATGTCTTCAACCACTTTCTTCCTTTCTTCAACCACTTGACATGGGAGAGGGATCCTAATCCTCCTCATCCTATCTGTGAACTCCGAGTTGAACTCAAAAACATCATTTGATGAGACTATAATTGCTTTCGGTGTCTTCTTTAAGATCTTGTACTTTAAACAGGATAACGTTTGGAGGATTCTGACCAAGTCTTCGTTGTCTATGTTCAGCTGAGTTTGTATCTCAGAATAGCTTAATTTGTCGGCATTATTAAAAAGGAGTAGCACGGCAGCTTGAGATGTTAACACAATTAGTTCAATGGTTTTGGCCTCAAACTTGCCATGAATATTGCAATTTCCGTGAGAGTGAACCCAAGAGAGTTTTTTATTATGTGTTTTTGTGTTGTAGAACCCCTTGAAAACTTCAATGCAATTCAACATCTCACCGGGGAGGTTTACATCATGAGACTTGAAGCCGGGCCATGATGTAGTAGTGAGAACAGTGACAGATAAGTCGATCCCAAGTGTGTCCGAATTGGGTTGATCTTGAAGATATTTCTTGAACTCCTTCTGACTCTCCTTTGCCAGAGTGATATCGGTGATCATTCCCTCCATTTTCGATGTGTACTGAGCACCATATTGCTGCTTTAATTTCGTCAAAATGAAGTGTTCATACTCTTGATTAGCACTCTTAGCGAAAAGGAGGCGGCAAGAGAGCTTTTTCTTAAAGAACTCTGCAAAAAGATCTCGGTCACTAACATATGCAAGAAGCTTTACAACCTTCTCTAAATTTTCTTCTATGGACTCATAATTCAACTTCTCACCATCCCCGCCCTTCTTCAGCATGTCATCACAGAACATGGATAACAGTTCAGCAATTGAAGAGCCTGCTATGTCTTTGTTGCAGAACACTTCAAAAGCTTGTTGTAATGCTCTCTGGAACAAAGCGTGGTTCTTAAAAGGGGCAGTAACTAAGTCCATGTACCTATCGTGAAGCCCAATTATCTTTTTAATGATACCAGCGGACACAACTTCCTGTTCGACCAACATTGTTCCTTCACCAGTGATAATTTGTCTGAAAATTTCAGCAATAGGCTCGAGGCCTTCGGGGGTTTCAATGTAAAGTCTAAACATTCTGGAAAGATCCTCAACCTTATCCTCGTGAATCAAAGCTTGAAACCCCGAATCCTCCTTTTCCAACAATTGTGACTCATAAATCAACAATAGCTCACGTTGGACTCGCGCAACCAACTTCTGCTTGCTACTCGAATGCAAGTAGTGTGAAACCCTCTCCCTCTCACTTTTCAAGCACTCTTCAGCCTTCACCATGTAATCGGAACACGAATCCTCCATAATCCAGCTCGATGCTTTGCGAGAGTAGTACTTTCCAGTGTCTTCCACAATTGCTGCCTCAAAGTTGTGCTGGTAATACTCCAATTCTTTCATGCCAACTTCAACAAAGACATCGACAACATTCTTCAACAAAGCTCTATCAATTTTCCCCTTCTCTCGCTCTTTCTCAATCAGATAGAGTACAACATCTACCGCCCTTGCATTCATCTCTTTGCAAACCATTTCCCTGAAGCAAATAACCCCGACTTCATGGATTGACGGGAGAAATACTCGGCTGGTGAAGACTCGGTCAAGGTAGATGAAGAAGTGGGAAAGCCACCTCACCATGACTTTATGATCTCTCCACGTCTTGACCAGCTCTCTAAGGAAGAATTCGCCGTGATACTCTTTGGCAAGCAAAGGCAAAACCACCGAGTCAATGTATCGTTCATAAATGTTACGGTAATCGTGGTAGAGTTTCTCAATGATGTTATTGTCTGCAGATGCTTTTTGACAGATGTTGTATACGGTAGTATAATTGATCATGTACTCCTCAGTGGTAAATGTAACATCTGGTTGTCCTAATAAAATATTATGCAACTTTTCTATTGCTTTTTGAATATTTGTCCATTCCATGTCAAAGTTGCTTGATTTGCAAGCCATTCTGCATTATGAAATACTTGTGTGACAAGCCGAAAAATAACATTTCAAATTAAAGAAAGAAAAAAAAAAAAAAAAACTCTTATTTGTCTACTTTTTTAGAAGTTAACTAAATTAACCAGAATTAACTAATATTTTATACATACTTAACATAATTTTAGTTAGATAGTATCTATATTGAAAAGAAAAATGCATGAAATATTATGTTGTGCAAGATTTTATACGAATATAGAAGATGTAATGACCTGAAATAAGAATATATGGTTATAAAAATCTACATCTACATATAACATTAAAATTCGTAAAGTTCTGTATCATGCTTGTATTGAATTGGGCGCTTTATGTAAGTCCTGAAAATTTTAATTTTTCAAAGTAAAACTAGATTGAAAGGATATTTTAAAGAAATATGGAAAGGAATTATGTGCCTGGAAAGAAAAATAATCTCTTAAAAAAAAAAGGGGGGGGCCCTAGCCAAACCAAACCATATTAAACTCTTAAACTATATTTGTTTTTTTCTGAATAAGCACTAACGAGTAGAAGCAGTCAACAAATATTAAGCCAAAAGAGAGAGAGAGAGAGAGAAGAAAAGAACAGTATGTAATACATAAAACGTTATCCCTCGCACGATATCAAGAAACAACTTGGAAGCCAAACATTTTTTTTTCTTATATGTTTTGGAAGCAAAACGACATCATGTTCACAGAGTCATATGAAAAAAAAAAAAAAAAAAAAAAATGGAAGAAGAAGAAGAAGAGTATGTACAAAGAGTACTTTTAAAACGTTATTGAGAAAAATACAAAGTCAAAGTAAAAATATATAATTAAAAAGCAAAACACTCATTTTTTTTCTTAATTTAGGACGCGATGATTTTTACTCGATACCTTGGTGAATTACTCACTTGTGTGAGCAGCCTCTTTGTTGACAGAAAGTAATATGAATGAAGGATTTAATGAGATTTCTAGCAGTATCTATAGACAATTTTTAAGGTCAAAAACGTGAGTCCTAATCAAATTTTAATCTTAGAATTTGATATGAATAATTTCAGTTGTATTTGAATATTTGCTTAGGTGGAAACATGGATATAAAGGCTTTTTTCACTTCATTGATCATCAATCCTAAATCTAATATAAGCTTGTTCGATCTAGCAGAAACAAAAATAAAATATAATGACAATTCTAAATCTAGACACAACAATTTAAAGTCGTATTAGGAATTGCTTGTATTGAATACAACTATTCAATTATTCAAAATAAAACTATATTGAAAGGATTTTTTAAAAAAATAATATTGAAAGGAATTATGTGTCTAGAAAAAAGAAGATAAGAAACCATGATCATATTTAATCTTAAACTGTGATTTTTGTTATGAATACCTAGCTTATAAGCACTAACGAATAGAAGCAATCATGATTTTGACCAAAACGATATCACGTTTATAGAGTGATAAAAAATAAATAAATAAATAAACAAATGAAGAATGACAAATGAGTAAAATGAAAGAACAAAAGGCTACTATAACATTATATGAAAGAGAGAGAGAGAGGCCAAAAAAAAAAAAAAACATAATAAAAAATAATTAAAAAAATAAAAAGAAAAACTCACTTTTTTGATGCTTGGTGGTAGTATCTCCAACGGCAAGAAGTTGAGTGGATGATTTAATGTGTGTGTGTGTCTGGCTTTTTTTTTTTTTTTTAATTAAATTGGAGGTGAGGAGGCCCTCTCTGTCTATTTATTATTGAAAATTGCTATAAGGCTACAAAATTGAGTCCTAGTCTACTTATGATGTTAGAAATTTGACACAATTTGAAGTAAGTGGGCTATTTTGTTAGAATTTCACTTGGATTCGAAGATTGGCCTGCGGCCATATAATTAGAAACAAGGGAAAATTTCATTAATAGCAATTTTAAAATAAATTATATTAAATACAGCATCATTTTTTCCCCCTTCATTTCTAGCACTGCCACGTCAGTTTTGTGGGACCCAGCAGCATTAAATGTATGCCAAAGGTCAGGTTTATCCTCGTCTCCCACCAGCCCAAGAGTCACTCTCCATCGCATGCCCTATTTTAAACCTGCTTCGACATTTTTTATAGAGAGAAAGAGTTGCAACCGGCAGGTACCGCTCCATCACCGCTCGGAAACCGTCCTAAACCACCATGAAGAGCCTTTTATAAACTACTTGCAAGTGTGTTAACATCGAAAATCTTCAAAAAAAACTCCCCGTGTCGAAGCCCACGAAAACGTCTGAAAAAAATACAACTCCGGAAAGGAGGTCTGTCCGAGTATTGGCTTCGACATCTAAAAGCCCATCGGCCAAGGAAAAGTTGATTTCTATTTTGTATGTTTATAAAGTTTACGTTTTTAATATCTTTCAATAAGAATGTAAAGTTCTTATTGATTATGTTAAAAAGAAGTTTTCATTTTTATATGTATTTTTTATGAGATTCCAACTTTCTAAACGATTTGTTGAAAAAAAATATCTTAAAATACATAAAGTTAGTATTTTTATATGATTTCCAGATGGTCATTTTCATTCGGACTTATTGGTCATAATAAAAATGACTAATTTTGTTTAAATTTTGGATGGTTATTTTTGTTATGATTTGTTGGTCATAATGAAAATGACTCAGTTTTTAAGTATTTTCGGATGGACATTTTCATTATGACTTTTCGGTCATAATGACAATGACTCAGTTTTTAGTTAATTTCAGATGGTCATTTTTATTATGACCAACAGGTCATAACAGTTATAACCGTTACTCTCTAGTTCATGATATGGAAAGAGGTTATAACTGTTATGACCACTTGGTCATAACATTCATGACCGTTACTATAGGGAGAGAGGTCATAACCGTTAAGACCATTCGGTCATAACAGTTAGGACCGTTACTATAGTTCTAGTTCACAATAGGGAGAGAAAGAGAGGTCATAACAGTTATGACAAGACGGTCATAACAGTGATGACCGTTAGTATAGGAAGAGAAGTCATAACGGTTATGACCATCCGGTCGTAACAGTAATGACCGTTACTCTAGTTCACGATGGTAGAGATAGAGGTCATAACAGTTATGACCACCCGGTCATAACAGTTAGGACCGTTAATATAGGGAGAGAGGTCATAACCGTTATGACCATCAGGTCATAGCAGTAATAACCGTTACTCTAGTTCACGATAGGGAGATTTAAACGGAATTTCTCTCTCTCACCGTCACCCGATGAGTTAATCCATTCTACTGTGTAGATTCACAGTAACTTTTGTGCACCGTTCTCTAGGAAAGGTTACTTCAGCATCACAGTTTTACTCTCCTTGCTCTTGTTTTGTTCTCCCTCTGCCAAGTGAAGTTCAGATTTTTGATTGAAATTGTTGAGTTTTATTAAAGTTTCTAGAGACAGAAAGTTGTTGAGCCCTTCGCAACTAGAAAAAAAAATATCAAGATTGGGTTCTTCAGATGCACATGCAGTATGACAAAGAAGTTGATCACGGTGAAGATGAACCAGTAATTGTTATCAGCCTTGTGAAAAGCAAAGAAATTGCAATGTTCGGCTGCTGAATTTGAAATTGAAAGCAAAGAAATTTGATATTTAATCAAAATCTCAAATTCAGCAGCCGAACATTGCAATTTCTTTGCTTTTCACAGGGCTGATAACAATTACTGATTCATCTTCACCGTAATCAACTTCTTCGTCATACTGCATATGCATCTGAAGAATCCAATATTGATATTCTTTTTCTAGTTGCGAAGGGCTCAATAACTTTCCGTCTCTAGAAACTTTAATAAAACTCAACCATTTCAATTAAAAATCTGAACTTCACTCGGCAGAGAAAGAACAAAACAAGAGCAAGGAGGGTAAAACTGTGATACTTAAGTAACATTTGCGAGAGAACGGCGCTCAGAAGCTACTGTGAATCTACACAGTAGAATGGATTAACTCATCGGGTGATGGTAAGAGAGAGAGATTCCGTTTAAATCTCCCTATCGTGAACTAGAGTAACGGTCATTACTGCTATGACCGGATGGTCATAAACGTTATGACCTCTCTCCCTATACTAACGGTCATCACTGTTATGACCATCTGGTCATAACTGTTATGACCTAGCATTCATTCCTATCGTGAACTAGAGTTACGGTCATAACTGTTATGACCGTCTGATCATAACTGTTATGACCTCTCTCCATATCGTGAACTAAAACTAGAGTAACGGTCCAAACTGTTATGACAGGATGGTCATAACCGTTATGACCTCTCTACCTATACTAACGGTCATAACTGTTATGACCTCTCCCCTGTGTCTCCTCGATTTAATTATCACTTTTTTCCTATATAATAGTGTATCTATATCTTAAAATATAACTTAAGGGTAAAATGACTTAATTGCTATAACAGGTTACTAAATTATCAAATAATAAAATAAAATAAAAATAAAAATTTATGCATATTAAAATATGACTTAATTACTATAACAGGTCATACCCGTTATGATACACTATTTTTATTATATTATTTATACTACTGTTATGACCGTCTGGTCATAACAGTTATGGCCTCTCTATCCCCCTATCGTGATATAAAGAGAGAGGTCCTAACTATTATGACCACTCGGTCATAACTGTTATGACATCTCCCCCTGTGTCAAACTCCTCGATTTAATTACCACTTTTTTCGTATATAATAGTGTATCTATATCTTAAAATATAACTTAAGGGTAAAATGACTAAATTGCTATAACAGGTCATTAAATTATCAAATAATAAAATAAAATAAAAATAAAAATTCCTGCATCTTAAAATATGACTTAATTGATAGGTCACTAAATTATCAAATAATAGTTATGGACATAAAAATAAAAATTTATGCATCTTAAAATATGACTTAATTGCTATAACAGGTCACTAAATTATCAAATAATGAAATAAAATAAAAATAAAATTTATGCATCTTAAAATATGACTTAATTGCTATAACAGGTCATTAAACTTTCAAATAATAAAATAAAATAAAATAGTAACAGTCATACCCGTTATGATACACTATTATTTATCTATATATTAACGATCATCACTGTTATGACCGTCTGGTCATAACAGTTATGCCATCGCATTCATTCCTATCGTGAACTAGAGTTACGGTCCTAACTGTTATGACCGTCTGGTCATAACTGTTATGACCTCTCTCCATATCATGAACTAGAACTAGAGTAACGGTCCAAACTGTTATGACCGGATGATCATAACCATTATGACCTCTCTTTCTATACTAACGGTCATCACTGTTATGACCGAACAGTCATAACAGTTATGACCTCTCTCTCACCCTATCGTGATATAAAGAGAAAGGTCCTAACTGTTTGACCGTTCGGTCATAACTGTTATGACCTCTCCCCCTGTGTCAAACTCCTCGATTTAGTTACCACTTTTTTCCTATATAATAGTGTATCTATATATCTTAAAATATGACTTAAAGGTAAAATGACTTAATTGCTATAACAGGTCATTAAATTATAAAATAATAAAATAAAAATAAAAATAAAAATGTATGCATCTTAAAATAGTAAAATATGACTTAGCAATTATAACAGGTCATTAAATTATCAAATTATAACATAAAATAAATAAAAATACATGCATCATATGACTTAAGTGCTATACCAGGTCATTAAATTATCAAATTTATATTAAAATAAAAATTTGAGAAACTTTGTATAAAGACATATATTCCCTCAGCCAACCCTAAACTGATATTTTGCCCACTTTCCCGCCCCACTCACCCCCCTCCCCGCCCCAACATATAAGTCACCGTATCATTAAACTTGAAATTTATCCTTCTGCTTTCCTCGTATTTCTCTCTTTTATATCACTGAAGGATTTTGTCCCAGGGTGAAGAAGTTGATCCAATTCGGTGTGGTAGATGTAATAGTTATGGACACAACCGACAAACCTGTACTAACGCAGTA
>JAFMPE010124202.1:0-10952 GCA_024759925.1 Ficus religiosa | reverse complement strand
ATATATATATAAGGTTGCATGGCGGACCAGGCCAAACATCCAAATCTAAATTTCTGATATTGAGTTGGATAAGTGTCGGACACAAAAATATGTACTACTTCTGTGGTATATATATTTACCATAAAATCTCCTTTGTAAGATTTAACTAATAAGGTTTCTTTTTAATGGAGGTGACATTTTGTTTTCCTAATAATGAAGGAACAGGGTACAGACACCTTGCATTTTTTTTTTTTAAATCAAACTCATTGGTGTGTTCCGAACTTTAATGTCATTTTTATTTTGCCTTATGAATCTTAAAAATTTTGACTTTGCTTCTTAAATTTTAAAGGTGATTTAGTTTTAGTTTCTGCTAGAATTTTTATTGAAAATAAATCAAGAATGACCACATGACCATACTTAACTCCCCCCCTCCTTTTTTTTTTTTTTAAAGAAATTCTTAAAAAGAAGATTACATGAAAACAAAACAAAATTCATGAGGCAAAATGAAAAATGATCTCAAAGTTGAGAGGTATTGATGAAAATAATCCTTAAAAAATATAATCACCCATGTGCTTTGGTTTCATTTAGGAAGTAAATCTTCCATAATTAAAGAATCACCGAGCCATGAAGTATAGTTAAGATGAATTATATTAGTCAAGTTACCATTTCTCAGTAATATTTAAACAAAAAAATATAATGCAAACAACACATTAGGAGTATCTGAAATGACCGATTGGTTTTCCATGGAAGTGTGGCAAATAAAAAGGGTTTATACGAGAATTCAACTAGATGTCCTTTATTTTTATCCTATATATATCGTTCTAATAATATTATGACATATATCATTTAAAAATAATATTTAAATTAAAATATCATGTCACATCAATTGAAAAAATATACTAATTAAACATATATTATTAGAGGGACAGATATAACATATATATGAGATGAATCCTTGACATGAGAAACAAAAAGAAGATAAAGTAGGGTATCAATTTAATTCGGTCAATTCTAATAGTGTAATAAAGTGTGATGTGTTAAATTTTAATGAGTTGTCAATATTTAATTGGTGAGAAAAAAAAAATGAGGATGAGACCGAGGACAAGTATACAGTTGTTGAACCCAATAACCATTTTTCTTTTTTTTTTTTTTTTTTTTTTGGTGGAACCCAATAAACATTTTTTGTATGCGCGGTTTTTGTGTTGCTTCGTTATTTTTATTTTATTTTATTTTATTTCTTTTCAGTTTGAGTTTGGAGATGAAGGGTTTGAACATAATATTTTGAGTTGAAATTGAATGTAGGAATATAGAAAAGTAGGTGGCATGTAACAACTTACGATTCAGATCTTCTGCATGTTGAATTTATGTTGCAGAAATTAATTTTCAAACTCTGTAAGAGACATAACATATCTGGGACATTTCCGAATATTTCTTGGGTAAAAATGTCAAATCATTTTTTTCATATGTACTTTTCATTTGAAAAAAAAAAAAAAAACACACACACACACACACGTACATCTATTGAAAAGCATTATACAATAAAAAAGATTTTAATATGATTCAATCTTATGGTCCGACAAATCTTCAAAAACCATACCATTAAAAAAGTTTTTTGTGGTGTTTTTTTTTGGTGGGGGGTGGGGTGTGTGTGTGCGGCGGTGCGGGTGTGGTGTGGGAAAACGAAAGAAAGAAAACCAATTTTAAGGCAGAGTAAACTTGTTGAGTCATAGCAACATTTCAAACATTATATATAATCAAAATTAACCAACGAAGCATCGTCCCAATTATTTTTTTTCGCAAAAAAAAAAAAAAAAATCGTCCCTACCATATTTCACGCCTTTGCACAAAAAGCCGAAATGAAAAAAGCGGAGTTTCTTCACCATCTTCATGCAGACACGGGGACACTTTCTTGAGAAGTTAATTTGGAGTCCCTTTCTTTGAAACCTAGCATCTTATTTAATGCCCCAATGTAGGCCTTCACACTTGAAACAACAATGTCCATTCCTGCTCCAATCCCACTGGAAACCAAAAAAAGTAAATATAAATAAACAAATAAATAAAAGGGTTAGATTTATGTGCGGCGGACCTGCAAGTAGGACAAGTATGCCACCATGAAGGGAAGGGAAAACTAAAACATGCCATACCTAAATGTCCGAGCAACTGGTTCTCCGGTTGAAGCATGAGTAGGTGAGTGAGTGTTTTCCCCTCGGATTAGGACGCGGGTGGTGGCAATTGCATCGATGCCTTCTGTGACTGCATTCATCGAGTACTCGAGCAGTGTCACTGGTTCCTGCATGTTGCACAAAAACGGGAAGATGTTTCCATCAGAGGACCATAACCACCATCTACCATAGATTTAAGCGGGGGGAAAAAAATCACATAGTTGAATTGTTCCGAAAAATAAAAATAAAAAACCCAAAAAAAATAAAAAACAAAAGAAAAAATAATTAAAATTCACCAAGGTGCTTTTTCTGGTCATCTTCATTATTTTCAGCCTAGCATAAGGTGTAGTTGAATGAGATCAACCTCAATATCTCTAATAATCAACCACAATAGTTCATTCGAGAAAGAGTTCTTTTTTAGTCAAATCCTAAATTTCCAGCCACATTAGCTAAAAGAATCAAATCTAATCACAAACAAATCTAGAAGAATGAAATGCAAAAAAGCTTTGAAGATGATTTGATAAGCAACTTTTTGTTTCTAACCTTTACAATTAGATCAACAGCCTTGTAAGCTGAATCGACTGGACCCGTCCCTACTGAACAAGCAATATACTCTTTCCCATCCGCATCAACAAGTTTAACGGTTGCGGTTGAAAGACCTAGTGTTCCACATGTAACCTGTGCTAAGTTCATGCCATTTGGTGATTTAACTTCCCTTGAAATAACTAAAAATTAGAACATCACGAGAATAGTCAAAATTGTGCGTAGAATGACCTGCAGATCAACCAGCTTCCAAACCACTTCCGGCTGAAAAACTTCATCTGAAACCAACGCTCTAATGTCGGCATCAGTTACCCTCTGGGATTAAAAGAGAGAGAAATATTAATCTGCTTCAGCTCCCAAGAAAAAGTAAAATACAAAAGCAAAATTACTCATATTTTAGTCACTTTTTTGGTTGGCCAATATTACAATATGTTATCCATTCAGTTTCAAAATTGATGACAAGACCAAAAAATTATTTATAAATAAAGATGAAGGAAAGCGAGTAAACACAAGAAAATTACAAAGCCATCAATTCAATAAAGCTGATGTAAATTCGAGCAAGAAGATTACAGGTCAACCACTCGGGAAGAATATCCAGATAACATTACTCAATTAATAATCTAAACTCACCTTCTTTTGCTCAGCAACGGCTTTGAAACGCCAGAATATACTCCCAAGTTGCTCTTCATCAAGCTCATAACCCAGCTGTGAACAAAAAAGGAATTAGCATAATGGAAAAAGTAAATTTACGTGGCTACTTTTGGGGTTCATAAAATCAATAATACCTCCTCAAGTCGTCTCTTTAATGCATGACGACCACTTTATCAAAAGATTTATACCCGCAAACAAAGAAAAGAGCTATTATTAGTGTTATTTGTAAATAAACAAGAACAAACGAGCACCCAAAAATATAATATAAAAAACTAAAAATAAAATTAAAAAAAAACAAACAAACAAACAAAAAGATGGGCTAAGTAAACCAATCATCGTCAGAAGCATCAACACACTTGATGTCTCTCCCTCTCCTCCTCCCTCCTTCACACACACAGAAAACTGGTGAAACCGACCAACACTTTAGTTTGATAAGCAACTAAAACCAAGGAAACTACACTAATAAGCAAAAAGAGGGTCCAAGAAGGGAAAAAAAAAAAAAAACATTGTGATAATAGAATAATTATTTAGGAGACACTCCTACGCTTACAAAATTTGAACTTCTTTAGTATTACAATCTACCATGTCTAATTCCCAATTGCCTGAGAAAATGGAGATCTAACAAACAGAATAGGGTGCCGCCACTATTCAGTTTTCACAAGCACTCAATTCTTTCAATAATGTCCATTGAAATTCACCAAGGGAACAAGGGGGGGCTTTGAGGGGGTTAAGATTTGGAACATAAACCACAAACAAGTAATACGTGAGTAACACGCAAGTATTGTGACCAACAAAGGATAGACAGTAAAAGGATAATATATTGAAATTATTCAAAACTAAGTAGTCATACCTAAGTTTCCCAAGGACGATACCAGCTTCATTGGCTCGTTCCAACCCAATATCTTCGGGGGCTATAATTTCATAAGTTTCTTTGTGCTTAAGCATCCCATCCTAAAGAACAGACAGCATTCCGGAGTTACATCTCAGATTTAAAATATTAATGAAATGAACCAATGGAAAAGAAACACAACTGGAAACCTTGGACAAAATGAACACAATGACACCATGCAAAAGGGCATGTGCAAGCTTTCACTGGCACATTTCAATGAGTCATTCATCTTAGTTTTCCAATCAGAGTAATATGAGCAGTAAAAATGGGAATCAAGCATCCATGCTAAAGAAAATCATGAATACCAACCTGATGAATGCCACTTTCATGTGCGAAGGCATTGGCCCCGACAATAGCTTTGTGCGGCTGTACATGCAACCCTGTGTATTCTTCAACCTAATTAACATTAAGAAACTTTACATGAAGAACATAATTAAAATACGGGAATGACTTAAAGGAGCAATTGAGCAAAGAATACCATCTTGCTCGTCATCAAGATGTGTCTCGGGTTGATGCCAGTGTGAAGTCCCCCCAATTCTTGTGCACCACGACATTTCAATGTCATTACAACCTGAAGATTACATTCCACAGTGAAAAATATAAATGAAAACGAAATTAACTAAGCATATTTTCCTGGTTGGCTTCTCATAGATCCTCAAAATTCTGACATCTTATTCCAACTTCCCAGGACAATTAAACAATTTAGAGAAACAGAAACAAATTTTGAAATTAGAAATGGTGTGAAGATCGGCATGGAGAGGAGGCAACACTTTGATAACTAGCCAAAGGAAAGCAACTCCAATGTCAAACGGATTTTAGGGGCAACTAAAGGGATACATCTTCCATCCATTTTACTAGAAAGCAACACTGGAAGCTTTTATGGAGCTTTTTCTGCATGCACATGACCACAAGCTGGTTTGCTTATTGAGTTATTTCCACGCTTAGCTAGACAAGACAACTTTATCAAAAAGACATGGGAGGAACTAAATATTCTTAACTGCCCCTAGATTTTTTTAAAAACAACGCACTGCTCTAAATCTACAGCAGAAAAACTCTAAGCAAACTGGATGTTACCAGAACAACCCCAATTGCTTTTACATTTGGTACGCTTACTACATTTGTTATAGATTTTAATCTGTTGCGGGAGTCAGCTACTTGGCATAGAGTACTAGGAAATCCACCAAATGAAATAACAGCAAAAGGAAAGTCGAAAATGAAGATGGAAAAGCAACAGTTTTATAGTTAGTAGCAAATCTGGCTTTGTTGTCCACCACCTGGCCAGTACGATAAAACTCTCCAAATCAACATCGGAAGGGCTAAAATAATGGAAACTTTTCTTACAAGGCATCATTGAATTGTCCAAAAAACAAAAAACAGAGAATAAATATTCAACATTAATTATTACTTGGTCACAACAATGACGGTCTGACTTTGTCAACTTATAGTACGTTTAGAGCTGGAAAGGTGAATTCAATGTATGGTCTAGAGGACAATGTTAGTAAATATACCAAAGAACCGAAGCATTCCACATTCCTCAAGCAAGGCGGGAAGATTGGAGATGCTGATAATGGGTCTAGGACTTTATACATTTTCCTGTGAATCAAATATGATGTGAAGTGAGGTGGAAACTCCAGTAACTAATAACTAGGGAGATAGGGTCTTCATTCAAGGTTAAAGACGTTAGTTATTCCATCTGTTGCAGATTACTATATTAATATACTGGGATACATAGGATATTATGTTAGGGGACCCTGCAGTGTTCACACTTTAGGATAAATACATATTTCATGGTCATGCGGAAAATAAATATTTACCTCTTCTAATGATGCATTTCCAGCTCTTTCACCAATACCATTGATTGTAACTTCCAACTGTCTCGCACCAGCACATGCGCCCTGAACATATATCAAATAAGATGAGTCCACATTTGTGATTGTAGAGTGGGACAAGAAAAGAAATGGCATACCGCTATTGTGTTGGCGGTTGAAAGTCCAAGATCATTTTGGCAGTGTGTTGAAATAATGACATTCTCAATTCCAGGGGTATTGGCTTTGATGTCAGCAATCAATTGTCCAAATTCTCTTGGCACAGTGTACCCTACGGTATCAGGTATGTTCAAAGTAGTTGCTCCAGCCTTTATAACTTCACCCAAAATCTGATACAAGAACTCCCTCTCAGACCTGGTGTACTCCAGAAAAACAAGAGCCAATTAGTTTTTTATTTTTTCATTTTTGTCCAAGGTCATGCTACTTTTTTATAACCAACCCAGGTTATCCCAACACCACTTCTTTCTAACTAAGCCAATATTCATAAGCTACATAAATTTGCAAACTTCTTGTATTCCAACAATTCAACATGCCCTTGGGATACTCTGAATGCATCCAGATCCTTTATTTCAGTACTGTTTTCCCCTCGTAAGAACCCAGGTTTTTAGAATTATAATAGACAAATGTCCAAGGAGAACTTAGTGGCTGGTAATGAAGGGCCCATTGTGATGCGGCGGAATGGGAAGAAGATCAAGCAAAATCCATGGCCAAAGGAGAAACCCCGAAATGGAGAGGAAAAACCAATACCCTAATTTCAATATCAACATTCAATAATCTCTCTTAGACTTCTTGCCTTCTGCTTACTAACAATAACCAAAATGGCGCTAAAAAATAAAGAAACGACATCTAAACGAAATAACAAACTTTAACAAAAACAATAAACCAAGCTAATATTATTATTCTTCCTACGTCAGGTCACCTCTTCTTTGAAAAGAACTCGACCTCGAGTTCTGCTAAAGCACATGGAAAGGAAAATCTTGTAGCAAGTGACACAGCTAGCGGAAATGAGGAATGAAGGAAGCTTTGAAAAGTTGACAAAAGGAACAATCCTTTTCGTCTTGTCGGAGTGATGGGACCACGACTGAGAAGTCTCTCTGTAACTCATCCCAAATCCACAAAGGCAGTAAAGAAACCTTCAACATAATCACAAGCTCCTTACAAGGATTACACTTGCTTTGAGCATTGCTCATGGGACACCCTTTTGTAAACTTGTATGATATTCTACCCAAGAAAACCTTCACTTGTTGCCTGAAGTCCTACTGCTGCCAATCAACTTTATATGGATTCAAGATGTTGTCAAGGTACAAATCCACACTTCCACGAGTGAACTCTTGGCTTTTAAACACAAATTCCTCGAAGTTGGTGAATGGAATAGTTATGTGCTCAACATACATTGAAATTAATTCCAACACTTCAGTCACAATTTCACATTTGTTAAAATTATCTGTGGCAGGACTTTGATCCACTAAACACAAGCTTTGCTCAATGGATGAGATAGAAACAATCTCCAAGGTAGCTTAATGTCCAAAACCAGTAAATTTATCATCATTATTGCAATCCCTAGTAACCAATACATTCTTCTCTTCATTAATATTATCCGCACAACCCAAAGCATGTTTCACATCCAGATTACACAAATCTTGTTTTTCAAAATTAATAATAACATCTGGTTCTCCTTCTTTAATAACCTCAATTTTAGCATTTTCAAACGCTTTCATTTTTGTAACAATAACCTGTCCAGTGCGTTCGTCTTCAGAAAACTCACCATCTTTTAATTCTAATGAGGCTCTAGAAAACGAAAACTCATTACCAATGAGAGCATCTTCAGCAAAATTTTTATTTCTTCAAATTCAAACCATTCAGCCACAAATTGAATCATATTACTAAGAGTAATCGGCTGATTTTGAGGCAAAGTGGGTTTGGGTTTATGAGAAGAGGTTATGGGCTTTTGAAAATAATTGGGTTTCTCACAATTGGACTTGGTTTTGGTATGCTCACAGTAGGGATTCAAGATCTGACCTGAGAACAACTTATCATTCTTCTCTGCCTCGTCTAGCTCGTGTGGGACAGCAAGCTTCGACACCGGTAGCGGACCAAGCTTCCAACTCGTCGGCATCGTACCTGAAGAATGCGAGCAGCTGACACCGCCACTACAACGATGCTTCCCCGTCAAATTTGAGATTCATGCGCCGGCTCAATCATGGTGGTACCCCGGTATTTCCTTGCTTGCTCGATATTTCTCCTTCAGTCCCGAGAAGATCGCGTCTCCTCCGACACGGGGGTACTCTAACGAATCCTGACTCGTACGCTCCTCCATTGAACCAAAACTCCGACACTTCTCCAATAAGCCCGAGAAAATCTTCTTGTCACTAGCATGGCTTGTTCTCCGTCAAATCTGAGTTCAGTGCCAGACCTAAGAGTCTCCCACTTCTCAAATTACCACTTGCGTTGCTTGAGTTCTTGGCATCATGGAGCTTCATCGACAGATCCAAGGCTCTTGTGCTGCCAAGATGGTGAGTATTATGTCGATTTGATTCAACGAGGGGCTTCGGTGCTTTATGAAATCTAAAATCTGACTTTAGATCCTCCATGAAATCTGAGTATTTGTTGCAAATCCTATGGAGGTGATGGATCTGGGTAGGCTAGTGTGTTTGTATTATTCATAATGATGGTTGATAGGGTTGCGGTGGAGGTGGTTTAGTGGGGAAATGGAGGTGGTGGAAATGGAATGGGGTGATAGCGGTGGTTTCGTGAGGAAGATGGAGATGTAGAGGGAAGATAATGAATGGTTGGTATAGAATACAACTGTAGGTGGGCACTTCACCGACGAGATCCACGTTTCCAGTCGCTTGAATGTCCAACTCCATATCATTAGAGCTCTCAATCCGCCCACAAGGCCTTCACCCCATGCTCACCGGCGTCAAAGCCGCTCCAATCGCCTATCATGGCTACCGTACCTCCCCAGGTACAGCCAAGAGCTTTTATATCAAATGATACAGCGGAATGGGAAGAAGATCAGCCAAATCCATGGCCAAAGGGGAAACCCCAAAATGGGGACGAAAAACCAATACTCTGACTTCAATATCAATATTCAATAATCTCCCTCACACTTCTTGCCTTATGCTTATATAACCTTACTAACAATAACCAAAACGAAACTAAAAAAAATAAAGAAACGACATCAAAATGAAATAACAAAACTAACAAAAACAATAAACCAAGCTAATAATATTATTCTTCCTACATCCCATTGAATATCTCATAAGATCGCCAGCGTTTAAGTTTACTTATGTAGCTCAGCATACCTTCTAATCCGAAGTAGTTTCATAATTTATTTAAGTAATAGAACGACAATCATTCACTCAAAATATAATCAAAGAAACATAGCCAAGATCAATCTTGGTAACGATAAACAGTAGATTTCAAAACTAAAAATTAAAACAAATCACATGTTTCCGTGATTGTATTACAATGTGGATACAAATTTCAGTAGTCTTTATTCCAAAAAAATAAAAATAAAAATAAAAATAAAGAAGCTAAAATTTCTAGCAAGGGAAAAAAATATATATATATTTGGTTAATAATCTACCATCTAAAAAATATAGCTGAAGTTATACATCTTTTGACTTTAAAAATAACGCCCGAGGATTGACATTCCATTACTGTCATTTTATATGTATATGGTTACAAGTATCTACGTTTCCAATGTGTATATCACCGGTGCCTGTGACGTAACACCGGGCGGACTGCCAGCAAGTGTATATCATCTTACGGGAATAGAGTATATCTTACAAGTAGTAGTTATAACTTATACATCTGTATGTGAATATCACACATACAAAATAAGCAAGAATCTTAAGAATGTTTATTATATAAGGACTAGGAATCATCACTCTCTAACTAGTACGCCAATCAACATAAACAAACGAAATCTTGTAACAAAAAACAGTTTCGATGGACCCACAAGAGTTAAATATAAAAAAAACAAAAACAAAAAAAGAAAAAAAAAATACAGACCTCCCAGCGTCCTCAGGGCTGAACTCAACATCATCACAGCCCAAACTCCGAGCAAACTTCACCATATTACTCGCTATCGCAATCACCTGCTCCTTACTCTTTCTCAGCTTGTACTCCATATGAATCGGACTCGTAGCGATAAAAGTATGAATCCTAGTAAAATTAATCAACATTTTAAGCTCTAATTAATCCAATATTTCCAGGAAAAAATTGAAACAAGAAATCAAGAATCAAAATCGAAGAAATGAAGAATCCGATTACAGAATATACCTAGATCTCTTGGCGTACTTGACGGCCTCCCAAGCGGTCCTGATATCGTTCTCATTGCACCTGGAGAGGCCGCAGATGACCGGAACGTAACCGTCACTGTCGACGGCGTTGCCGACCTCCTTGGCGATGGTCTTGACGGCCTCGAAGTCGTCCTTCGAGGCGGCCGGGAACCCTGCCTCGATGATGTCGACGCCGAGCTTCGCCAGCTGCCTCGCAATGTCCAGCTTCTCCTTCGACGTCAGCGACGCCCCCGGCGACTGCTCGCCGTCGCGCAGCGTCGTGTCGAATATTCGCACGTAGGCAGGGTCCGATATCCGGCTCGGCACGTACTCCGGCCGCCGCCGGGAACCGGAGGGAGAGGAGGAGGTCTGGGAACAGAAGACGGAATGGTGGTTCGTCGTCCTAGTGGGAGCCGTGAGGTTGATGGAGGAAGTGTGGATTCCGGTGTGGAGGAAGTGGTGGCGGAGTCTGTGGTGGTAATGGCGGGTTTTGGAGGTGATGGGGGTGGTAATGGTGGGAGAGAACTTAGGGTTTGTGAAGACGGCGGTCTCCATTTACGGACTGCGAAGAAGAAGGAAGAAGAAGAAGAAATGGAGTGTGCTTGGAATCTGCGAA
>JAFMPE010124190.1:349-11305 GCA_024759925.1 Ficus religiosa | reverse complement strand
TAATATCAAAATGTCATATTTACAGAAAATCCCTAATATTGATTTTCTATCCTTAGGGCACATTTAGATCCCAACAATATGCACACTCACTCACACCTATACATATGCACATATATATGTATATAATTACAGATAAAGTTGGAGAAATTGAAAGAGAAAGAGGACCCAAGGTTTTTTAATTAAGGATTTCATTAGGATCATTGTTACAATCCAATCAAGACGCCAATCAGGTACAGATTATCTCTTAGATACAGAACCAAGGGTAACAACATGCACAATAAATTTAATGATTGTAGTGTTGTAAACTTTGGAAAATTACTTGAACATTTTGATAGAATCCATTCGAAGCAAGTGTTATTTTTCTTGTAAATGATTTTCTTGTTTTCGGAGTTTGTTTGCCGAGAAAATTTATTTTTGCTGGTTTGGTTTGTTTTTTGGTGATTTGTTTGTTGGTTTTCTTGCTTCCATTTGTTTGCAGGGAAAATTTTTGGTATTGTAGAGTGAAAATAAAATCGTTAATGATTTTGCATATCAACTAGATATGCAAAAGAAAAAAGAAAAAAAAAAACTACTATGGAAATCCGTTTTGAATTCATTTTGGATTCTATCAAAATCCATTTTGCATTTTATCAGAATGCATTTTACATTCTATCAGACTGTGTTTTGCCTTTTTGGATTCTAATAAAATCCATTTTGCATTCTGATAAAATCTATTTTGCATTATATCAGAATCCTTTTTGTCTGTTTTGCATTTTATCTGGATCCATTTGCCTTCTTGGATTCTATCAAAATCCGTTTTGCATTCTATCAGAATCCGACCATTTTGCATTCTATCGAAATCCTTTTTGCCTTCTTGGATTCTGGCAAAATCGATTTTGGAGTCTAACATAATCTCTCTGACTATCAGAGCCGGATACGTTTGGCCATCTTTATTAAAATCCAAAAAATATATATTCTATCAGAATCCATTTTCAATTCTAATAAAATCTCTCCGGCGACCAACATCGACGCCAATGACCGAAGTCGGATACATTTGATCATCTTTTGTTGAAATATGAAAAAAAAAAAATTCCGTTGATCAGTGAGTAGAGCAAGATACATCTGATCATCTTTGTTGAAATATGAAAAAAAAAAAATTCCAACGACCAGAGACTAGCCGATGACCGAAGACCGACTGGCAACTGAAGACAGACCGTCGACCGGCGACTAGCCGGTGAACGGAGTTGGAGATTAAAAAAAATTCCAATAAATTAAAAATAAATAAAATAAAGAGATATGAGTATTTTTGTCTATTTACTATTTTTTTTCATTTAATTATTTAATTAAATTTTATTAAATGGTAAAATTGCCAATTTTACTCTTATGGATAATAAAATTATAAGGAGGTGCCAAATTTAGGACATTCTTGCAAATCTCCCATATGCTATTTATCTCAAACATTTTCTAAGGCTTCGTTTGGGTCGTTAGTTTGAGTTGGAAATTTTAAGTTCAGTTGGAGATAAGTTAAATTGAGAGTTTGAGTTGAGTGTTTGGTAAAAATTTTGAGTTGAAAAATTTAACTTGAGTTGAGTGTTTGGATGTAAAAAATTTTGAGATAAAAAGTTTAACTTGAGTTGAGTGTTTGGTAAAAAAAATTTGAGTTAAAAAGTTTAACTTGATAAAAGGTGTGTTTGTAACTTAGGTTCCAAGTCAAAATTTTCATCTCAGTTTTTATCTTTTTCTTATATGTTTAAAAAGATTATAACTAGTTTTTGAAAAGTCAACCAACTCCAACTTAAATTTTTTAACCAACTTACTAAACAGAGGCTAACATACCATTGTAGGTTGGGAATGGAAAAATGAAAAAAATAACTATTCATCGATAAAAAAAATGAGCAACTGCTCGTCGACGTTCATGTTACCACTAAGTCTCCGTTTGACAAATCATCCTTAAACTCAAATTTTTCATTTCAGTTTTTGTCTTTTTTTAAAAAATCAACAAAAATTATAATTAATGTTTAAAAAATCAACTAACTCAAACTTAAAAATTTCAACTCAAATCATTTTATCAAACGGACCCCAGGTATAAACTTAAAATATAGAAATGAGAACCAACCCAATCCAGCTTTAGTCAAAATTTCCTTCTTTTGTTTTCAGTTTTTTCACTCATTGCAGCTCCTCCTCCTTTGGCCGTCCAACCAAAAAAAAAAAAAAAAAAAAAAAAACAGAACTCCATTAAAGAATTAATGAAACAAAGAAAGAAATAAAGAAAGATTATCGGCTCTTTCAGTACTCTTAAACGCCTTTTCTTTTCTTTCCTTTAAACCAAAACTTGTTTTTAAGCTCTTCCACCCAAAAAGCAAAACCTAAAGCCAAGGGGAAATCTTTCTTTTTTCGTTTTATAACGTAGATCGGGAGTTGGTTGTGTTTGGCAAAGCCAGAAAAATAGGGGGAAAAAGAACATGGAAAGAGGGAGTCTTCGTCTTCGTCTTCGTCTTCGCAGTCGTTGTCGTCGGCGGGTGGGAGTAATCCGGAGGGAATGTACGGGACGGTCGGACTCGGGAGTTCTACTTCTAGAAGATTCGAAATCCAAATCCCTGAGCCCAGCTTCATTCGTGCTCCGCTGATGGCGCTGTTGGAGCACACCGGCAACTTCTAAAGAGGAGGAGGAGGTAACATCTCGCGTGCGTTCTCCGGCGATTGGATCCCGTCGCGTCGCGCCACACGCCAATCTCTTCGGCAGGAGGACGACGGCGAGGGAGAAAATGACGATGGCGGTGGGTGAACAGTGCTCGGTGAAATTTCTCGTCCCGTTTGCTCCCAATCGGAGAAGAACCAAGAAGAACCCATTCTCGATCAAGCCGATTTTCTTGAAGGAGCAGCGCCATAACAGACACCAAGAAGAACCCATTCTCGATCAAGGTCGGAATGGCCCAAATGTTGCACGGTGGCGCCATTCTTGAGGTCACCGCTGTCGACCAAGCCAAGCTCGCCGAGGACGCCGGAGCTTGTGCGATTTCCGACCACAATTTGAAAGATCAGATCAGTTCCTCACTACTCAAATAAAAACAGAGTCCATATTCATTGTACCATTTTCATGTCTCAATAGTTATCCCTTCAATAGTGCATTGACAACTCATTAATTTGTTAAAATTTTTAGTATTAAGATTTTTTTTATGTGGTTAAATTTTTGAATTTAGATTATATGACAAAAGATTAATGAGGGGACAGCTAATGAGACAGGAAACATGGGACAACAAATCTTAATTCATTAAACATCATATAAATTTTCATTAATTTAGATATAAACAATAATTCAAATTCAAATATAAATAGCACTAACTAAAACCAAATCAAAACTTGAAGTAGTAAAATAAATATAGTGAAATGAAATTATGCTTTGATTTGACATATAAAAGTTAAGTTATAAAAACTTTTGAGGCATTAGCAGAAATTGGATTTCAAGAACTAAGCTTGCTTTAATTCTTCTAAACCCCTTTGTTTTTGGAGTTGCTCAGCTAACCATATAATTCTCGACTAGTGTCAATGTTCCCTACATCAAGATCCCAATGTTTCGAACATCATCCACATAAAATACAGGGAAAACCACCTTTCTATCTTTTATTTTCTTGTAGACATGAGCTCATCAAAGTTTTAATCAGGACTATAGTATATATACATGATACAACTGCTTGGTCAAATATATGGTCTAGTGATCCCGACGCTTGCTTTAAGTCTGTTATAAATTGACCTTTGTAATTTGCAAACCTTTTTTTCTAACCTTCCGTTTCCATCATATAGTTGTTTGCTCTTTAAAGATGGTCAATCAAGAATATGCGCTCTTTGACATCCATTTTCTGCATATTGTCATTATCAAGCCATGCAACAATAGATAAAACCACGTCACGTACACAAGAAGTGAATGTACTAGTGATCATGCAAGTTTAAGTTTCCAAAGGCAGTCTGGGGAGTTTGTCTCCCTGTTGACAGGACCGTGGCGCGCATGTTCTTGCTATACTCCCAACACACCAGTGCAGATTTAAGTATTTCTACTTTTTTTTTTTTCTCTTATTAAAATACTTGTGTTGAGCTTGCTTTGTGTGTGTGTGTGTGTGTGTGTGTGTGTGTAATGGAATATATGTTCTTCCTCTTCATACGAGAATATAAATCTGTGGTTATGGGAAAGAGACCAAACAAAGGATTAGCCTCATGAGTCATGACATAAAACAACCTCCCTTGAGATCATCAATCATTAAACCTTTTTATTTATTTATTTTTTATTTTTTTAACTCGGGAGTTCCTACCCAAATCCCACACATCCCACCCGTTGAGCTATAGCTCAAACGGAGTTCATCCATCACTCACTTTAACCATTGCAATATCAGACATATTAAGCCCTTCATAAGGCATGTTGATTCGATCAGTAGCCGTTCTTTTTAGCATCTGCTGCTGTGGGTAAGAAGGAAGAACCAACCCAATTGTACCGAAGACGGTGTAAAAACACAAACACATCAATTAATGAAGGACGGCAATTATTCCATGTAAAGTAAACGCAATAGCCAGTAGCAGTGTGGTACCAGTTTTTCCAGTTACAAATCAAAACATCAAACTTGCATGTCGCACACGATTCCCGAACAAAGGAACGAACAACAACAACAAAAAGGTGTTCAATACAAATGAAATGAAGACCCAGAATCGACCATTCAGAGGAAGAAGATGTTGATCATCACCAGCAGCAGCAGCAGCAGCGTGGTTGTTACCAAAGGCATGATGATGATGATGTTGCGAGAAGAAGCGCTGGTGGGTCCCGGGGCTTCGGTTGGTGAAGGACTACCTGGAGGAATCTCAAAATTTCCATTATCACCATCATCTTTTGGCGGAGGCGGTGGCCGCAGCAGAGGAGGAGGAGATCGAGGAGGATGGCTTGGTGTTCTACTGGGAGTACCAGGTGAATTTCCCTTGCCGCGGGGCTCTGTTGCGTTAGGGGAGAAGGCCAGGACTTGTGCCTCCAGTTTGAGGCCCATGGAGCAGTGGCCCTGTCGCCCACATATGAAGTATCTGCTCCCTTCTTGGGTCAGTGGGATCACCGTCTCTCCGTCGTTGTATGTCCGGATTGGCTCTGTTGCGTCACACATTTGGTAGTCCTCTTCCTCCACTTCCACTACATCGTGCACCGGCGTGTACGAGAACACTGCCCATCCCACCATCCATTTTTTATTTATTTATCAGAAATGAATAATTATTATTGAAAAAAAAAATGCCAAGCAAACAACACACCCACATACTCATACTAGTTGCCA
The DNA here is from genome assembly GCA_024759925.1 of Ficus religiosa. NCBI lineage: Eukaryota > Viridiplantae > Streptophyta > Magnoliopsida > Rosales > Moraceae > Ficus > Ficus religiosa. Next base: position 6,026 of record JAFMPE010124190.1, on the reverse strand, counting down.
AAATTTTTAATTTCTTTATTTCACAATTCAATATGAAATTACCAACAAAAAAAAAAAAAAAAAAAAAAAAGAAACTGCAATTTCATGAGTGAATCAACCATTCAGAATTCAGAGCATGAGTAAATTTATTGTCAAAAGATTAAAATTCGTTTGTTTCTAACAAAAAGGTTTTCTAAAAGTCAAGAAAATAGAGTTTGTTTAAAACTCAAGCAAAGGGAACTCAGACTAAAATCAAAGTTTGCTTCCAAGAATTTACCAGTAAATCGAACCATTCGAATAACAAACTATTTGTTTTATTCCGGTTGAAAATATCCAGAAAACCAAAATGATAACAAATTGCCAAAACACGAAACAGAATGCTAAGTCAACTAGGTGTGAATTTTTTTCATCTATACCTCAAATTTTCTCGTTAACCAAACATATATCACCACACAAATTTAACGACAACAAAACAGGAGAAAAGTAAATGATACCAGTAAACGAAGATTAAAACAGAACATAAATCGAAAGGAAAGATAAAACAGAGTCGAAAAAACAAAATCAGATTCAACACGCAAAAACCAACCAACCATAACCAAACAGCCTCATAGAAAGTAAGAAAATGATAAACAGAGGAAAAACTTAGGTTGATCTATATGAATCGAAGCTGAGAAATCAAATGCAAAGTTCATATATACTGACTAATTAACAACTGAAAATTAAGGACACAATATAAAATTTACTCATTGCCGACCAGCCACAGATAAATTAAGAAAGTAATAAACAGATTATAAATGTTGTATTAATATATATATATATATATATATATATATAATAAAACGTACCAAGAGAGTCACCGACGTGAAAGGTAGTCCCGGAAGTCCAAGCTTGGATGTCGGAAGTAAGATCCCAACCAGAAACTCCACCGACAGTGTGATTGGCAGCAGAGGCGGCACCACGGAACAACATCGACACCATGATTATGATGAAAATTGCCTTCACACCACATTGCATTTGCAGTGTCACTCCCTCCATTCTCAATCTGTATGTATACACAATTTATTCAGAATCAAAATCAATGGAGAAGTAATTAATCAAGCTCCTGAACAGATATATGTAACTAATAATTGTAAAATGAAGAGAGATGCGCAACCAGAAAAAAAAAAAAAAAAAAATCTACGAGAATATAGTTTTCTGTTAGTTTCTCGAGAAAACCATGAGCGAGCACCAGTAAGTTACCGGAAAAGGCACTTCTCAAAGCAGTAGTTGATCTGGATCGAGTACTCTGGTACTGAAACAGAGGAAATGAGCTCGCAAAGTCTCGCCTCTTCTGCAAATTCACCTCAAAAGTGATCGAAGAAAATTGTTTGAAAGTCCAGAAAATCAAAAGAAGAAGAAGAAGATCGAAGAAGCTAGAGAGAGAGAGAGGGAATTACCAGGATCGAGAGGAGTAGAGAATGCGTGAACACGGTCGCGTTCCCGCCTTTTCTACACTTTGATATTCGTGATCGGAAAATGTGAATAATCCAAATCCGTTAACGGTAGGACACTACCCCCAACGCGCTTGACACAGCGCGTGTTTTGCAGTTTCCCCCGCTGATTATATTCAGCATGCGCGTGAAATACACCCAACCATCGCTTGCCATTTGTGCCAGCTTAATCAAATCCTTTTTTTTTTTTTCCTTTATTATTTTTACTTTCTTTTCCACTCACTATTAGTTTTGTAGCTTGTTAAATTAGTTGCATGTACTTTTTTTTTTTTTTTTTTTGAACGTTAAGACTTTTATTACGAGCACTAAGCGAGCAAAATTGCTGCCACAGAGGGGGCCAGCATCCGTATAGTCAAAAACCCACAAAAACCGACCTTAAAAGCCCAAGAACTAAGTTCGTGAGCTGCACTGTTACAGCTTCGAGGGATCAACTGGAAAATCCTTAGCCAACTCAAGCACGCAGAGGAAATTCGACTGAACTCTCGAGTCTGGAGAGGACTCCCCCTTCCTAAGAGCATCAATGGCCAATTTGCAATCCCTTTCCAAAATAACATGAGACCAGCGCTTAATTTTGGCCAACTCAACTGCTCTACAAAAGGCTATAAACTCCGCATGCAAAGGGCGCAGGGGTATCCACCCACCTTGCCCAAGCAACCAGTGGTCTTCCCCGTCCGTCCCTAGTCATGATCCCCACTGCACCTTCGCCATTCTTGAAAGCTAGCCGCATGGCCCGCATCGCGGTTCAGTTTAAGTACTCCCATCTGATCTGGAGCTTCCAAGATGTAGGCTGATCGGCGCGCAGCAGAGTGTCTTTGTTGGTTTTGAAAACCGGTTTTTTAAAAATAGCGGAAGCATATTACAATTCAAATCGCACATATAAAAATTTTCTCAAAATTTAATCCGGCGATAATAATTACATTAATTTAATAAAAATAAATTAAGAAGAAAGTTTAGAGATTGATCATTGTTCGATTATATTGAAATTCTTGAACTCCTTCAAGAACCTTCTAGAGAATTCTAAATCCTTCAGAAACATTAACGATTCTTTTTCAGGGTTCTCCATGTCACGATGAACAGGAAATGAGTGGGCGTTTCTAAATTTGGGTTTGATCACACACCTAAATTTCGATTCACTTTGCGTTCTCAACTCATGAGACAAAGTGAAGGAGAAGAGGAGAAGAGGAGAAGAAACTCTCTGAAAAAAAAAGTACGCATATCTATTTTCTCTGTCAAAAAGGAATTAATATATCCTTTTCATTTTTTTAGATATATTGTATGTACCCCTTTTTTAATATTACAGAGAAATAACTGACATCCCTTTTTTTAATTTTAAAATTAATTAATTAATCCAATTCTCCATGTGGAACAACACACATGCCCACTACCTTCCTAGAGTGGGCGTGTATGATAGATATGAGAGGGATAAATCTCTCTCCCATTATGTAATCGTTTATCTTTTTTTTAATATTTATTTTGAACTATTCAAAATAAAAACAACTAATTTTTTCTTTTCCACATGTGTCAAAATTCAAAATTCAAAATTCCACATACACTTTGTAAATATAATGTGAACCATCCTGTGGTGCACAACTGCAGTGTGGTCCTTAGCACACTGTATAATCTTTAATTTAAAACTATTTTAAAATTTATTTTAAAGAATCACATTATTTAAAATACAAATTAATCCAAATAATTTGTTGTGTGAATATTAATATAGAATTCTCAATTCTAAATTAATAAATTAATCCAACATAAAATATGTTCACATGATTCAATGGAACTACTAAGAGGAACTATGGACTTTATAATTTTAAGCTCCAATAATTTTGAAAATTAATTAACACCTTAATTAAAATATTAAAATTATTAATTCCAAATTATTCTATTAAAAATTTGGAATAGCACTCTTAAAATTATAAAATTAATTATATTCAAAAGATTTGAATTGCCCATTAATATAGTCACTACATATAAATCAATCATCCATAAACAGTTCATAATTAAAGCTAGGTATTGTCCGTTAAGCTCTTTAATTATATATTTCTCCTTAAGTACCATTGATTGTCTAATCAATAATACATTCAAGTCCCGAATCAATACTTATGGGAACCATCCAAATGACTTCTTTACGAAGGAATGGATTTAATATTGCATATTAATATTCCTGGCTATTTATTATATTATATTTTTAATATACCAAGAATTTGACACTATTCATTTGTGTCATTATTCGATATGTCAAAAAATATGATACAATAAATATGAGTCTATTAATTACTCAGATTTAATATCAATTCATAAATGACCATCATTGATTAATTTTGAATCCTCTATATGACAACGGAAATTATTAGAGATTCATAATTAATCATATTCCAGTCCTATATAATCAATTATATAGAGCGCTTTCATTCCAATAATCTCATTATTAACAATCCGGATAAGATCATTTCATTCAGAATGTAATGAACCGTGCTAGTAATTTTAAATTAAAGATTCCAACTTTAATTTTTAATTATAGACAGAATTAGATTATTTTACTTTAAATATTATCCTCATGTATATAACACTTACATACAATATTTAAAGTCACATTTAAATAATCTTAGGTTTTGGATATTTATAAAGCATCTAAACATGCATGCAAAAATTATATTGAAAAATTCCTCAACTTAAATCAGTAAAATAATTCATCTCATTTGTTTATAGGCATACATCCCAACAATCTCGCACTTGCCCTAAAGCAAATGTGACATGTCTTTAAGTCCCATCCCTTCAAGATGTTGCTCAAAACTTTGAGCTGATAATGTCTTGGTAAACGGATCAGCTATATTATTCGCGGATGCGATGTTCTCAACTGAATCGTCTCCTCTACTGACAATCTCTTTCACCAAGTGAAATTTCCGCTCTATGTGCTTTCCTTTGGGGTGATTTCTAGGTTCTTTGGCATTGGTCACTGCTCCACTGTTATCGCAATAGAGTCTAATTGGCTCATGCGCCAGACTGCCCTGCCCCTTTAGCTGCTTCCACTAGTAAAAATTGGTGATTACACGATGGTCATTTACCGTCGTGTAAAGTTTACACGACGGTTACGCAACCGTCGTGTAATCCAGCGTCGTGGAAGATACGACGACGGTTTCTAGAACCGTCGTTTTATCTAAATGTTACACGACGGTCCAAACCGTCGTCGAAACAAGAAAAAAACTTTGTTGGACGACAAACTGGACATATTACACGACGATTCTAAATCACAACCGTCGTGTAATGCATAACATTACACGACGGTTAAGTTATAACCGTCGTGTAATTTCAGCATTACACGACGGTTCCAATGGGAACCGTCGTGTAATGATGTATCCTGTCACTATCATTACACGACGGTTCGATGGTTCCCTTGGAACCGTCGTGTAATGATAGCATTACACGACGGTTCCAACGGGAACCGTCGTGTAATGATAGTAGCCTGCACTATCATTACACGACGGTTCCACCTTGGAGCCGTCGTGTAATGTCATGACGGTTCCATCTTGGAACCGTCGTGTAATGAAATGCAATACACGACGGTTAACTCTGAACCGTCGTGTTTTTTAAAAAAAAAAATTTTAAAAAAATGGGTTTTTTTGCTGATTTCCGACGGGTGGCCTAACCCTGTATGTAATCCAATACACGATCCAAGATAACGACATTCATCAAATTAAAAATACATACCAATTATTATATATTACAAGATTATGTCATAATTAACGAATTGTATTACATGACCACACCATTCACCCCTAATCAAATCCAAATCCTCAGAGGTGAAAAATTCTTTACTTTCAAGTACGTCAATTCCATTCAACACTATTTCCATCATAAAACCTAAAATGAAATAACCACATTCAACACTTCCCTCTGGGAGAGGACAAGGCCGGTTCGAGATTTTCATTTTATAATCTCGTCTCCTTTTAATTCCTTCGCCGACTGTAATCTTCCAATCCGTTAGGGTCCTAGCAAATTGGTAAAGTTCAAACTAATTCAGATCCATATAATTAAGATTAACAAAAAATTTAACATACTAAATTGACTTACATGTTTATGAGTTTAGCAAAATCGTCTCGTTTCTTCTCTCGAAGAGGATCAAAATAAAGAACGAGGTCCTCCCATGGGTCAATGACTCCCAAAACCCAATGTCTGCCTCTGTTATGTGGCACAAGATAAAGCCGTCC
>JAFMPE010124178.1:2277-13234 GCA_024759925.1 Ficus religiosa | reverse complement strand
TTTTAAGAAATCATGAATTGATTTACATGATTTGTATGTTATGATGTTTATGATACGATGCAGTATGTTTATGTTACAATGTAGTATGTTATGGTATGATATGGTACGGTGTAGTATGTTATGATGAAGTATGCTACGATACGATGTTTTACGCTATGAATGATGTTATGTTATATTATATGTTTGATATCGTGACATAACGAGGCATGTTCACTGATATTGAACCACATGGCAAGAACAAGTTTTAAGATATGAGTTAAGACAAGTCAAGAGTGTTGTGTCGTACTGACTTGCCACGAGGGCGGGTTTAAACGGTATGGTCCATGGTTTGAGTTGGATTGGACTGGTTGCCTCAACTACTCCATGTTAAACGGTTTGTTTCATGGTTTGAGCTGGATTGGACTGACCGCCTTCAACCACTCCATGGCTATGTACCACAGTACGTGCACGCATCACATGTAAGGGAATAGAACCAAGTTAATATGGAACCATAATTGATTCATAAGAAATCATAACCGGTTCATGCATTCTTGCACTTACATATGCATTGCGGATTGAATATTGTACTTACTGGGCATAAGCTCATTACTTACGTTCATGCTGTAGGGTAGCAGCCTACCTGCAACACTTGATGCGAGACTGTGGAGAATGGTGCTGCGGACTGTGAAATGTGGGATGGACACCTCCACGGATTTTGGAAAATTATGTTTATGTTATGTATGTTTACGTTATGTTATTATGGTATGGATAAGGATAAGTTTAAGTATGTATGGCAACCAAGTTACCTCGTATTGTACCGATCCGCATTAGGTCAGGTCTGGTCCATGGATTAAGTATGATAGCTTTCGATTGAAGTGTGAAAGCTCGGTACTCGGGTGAGTACATATGAATAAGTTAAGTTTATGTATGAGAATAAGTTTAAGTTATGTTTATGTTTAAGTTTAAGTTTAAGGTTTTATGTTATATGTATTATGTGATTTAAAAAAAAAATTTACTCTAGAAATGGGGTAAGTTTAATTTAAGTAAGTAATGTAACGACCCCCATTCGCGTGGTCGGTCCTACGTGGGTGGTCGGGGCGTTACAGCCGACCTGGGTTGTCTGGTCGACGTAGATTCTACTGCTTCTTCCTGTGCTTGGTGGAGTTGGATATTTTGTGATTCTCGAAATACGTCCATGAGTACTCGCACGGTCTCGGTCAAGCTCTGGATGTTCCCAGCAAGGAGTTCCATTTGTGTGGGTTTGTGTTATGGTCGCGCACCTCGCCGACGCTGGGGTCGCCGGGTGCTTTGTGTGCCGGTTGGAGCAGGGTTGTCAAGGCCCTGGATGTCCTGGCTAGGTCGCTCGTCCATGGCTTTGTTGCGATCAGGTGAGCGGGGAATGTGGGTGGTAAGGTTGTGGTTGCTGGAAAGGCAGGGTCCCTCCTTCTAGTGCCAAAATGTCGATGCCGAAAATCTCCAGCACAACACCCGATGTGTTTGCTTAGTCTGATCGGTCTTGCACTGCCGCTCTGTGGTAGGTCACTTGCAAAAAAGAAGCACCTCGAAGTAATAGGGACACCGGTGGGGTGTCTACCACGGGCACTCCGATGCTTAAGTTAGTGAAGGTACTAATGAGCAAGCAAAGAGGCAGAGTTTTGGCAAAGAAAATTTTCCATACCTGAATAGGTGGGCCGACCCTCTATTTATAGACATTCTCCGTGGGCTCGAGTATTCAAATGACCCAATCGGGTTGAACTCCAAGTGCTCCGGCGGGTAGACTAACTTCAGTTGCATAAGTATTGTACACCCAATAAGCCGATGATGCGTGTCCATGGTCTGGTGTCGGGGGACACTAGAGTGGGCCAATGCCGGCATCGGTAGGCATAGCCCCTGTCTAAACAAGCGGCGGATATCAGTGATGGGACACACGCAGGAACAGGCGGTGCGTCAATTGTCAAGCGGGGGTGTGACACGAAAAATGAGGGGCCCGCGGAGCAAGTGGCACTCACTAGTCGCCTGGGATGTTTAGTCCAGATCAATGGCGTAGGCTCCGGTGCCTCCCTGCCCAGGGCACTTGGCGGGTAGTGCCAGCGCGAGGTTGCACGACCAGTCAGTGAGGTTCCCGGGGAAGAGACAGGCATTGTCGGATCTAATCTGTTCAGGAGTAATCGTCCAACGTGACGGAAGTCTGGTCTTGACGTCCTTGCGCAACCCATCACCCCTGGAAAAGGGATTCTGTTGTAGCATCAAATTACATCATCAACATATACCTTCAGATTACATTTAATACATAATAAATGTTTACCCTTCTTCAGTCAACACATCATTTTGACCGGTGAAATGAAGAAATTGACCTCAATTTCCAATTTCTAAGTGTCTGTACATACTATCCTTGTAACCAGACATTAAAAAAAAAAAAAAAAAAAAAAAAAAAAAAAAAAAAAAAACCCAAACGCATTGTTTTGAGTTTTTTTTTTTTTTTTTTAATAGAATACTCCAAAAACGACAAACAGTTATACAATACATTGCAAAATCATGGAAAAGCTTCAAAAAAAAAAAAAAAAAACAATTTACATGTTTTTTTTTCCTTTTTTGTTTTTTTCTTAATAAAGAGTTTGATATGTTGTTTAGTTACAGGATAAGACTAACTTTTGGATATGTTTGGTTTCAAGTTTAACTAGTTTTTCAAAGGTAATTTTGGTATTTAAAAGTCATTTTCTGATCAAAATGGTATACATTTATGTATTACATGTAATATGACGGTATAAGAATGTAAAATTTCAAAATTGAAGGTTTACTTTTTGAATAAAAACAAAATACAAGGTATGAAAATGTAAATAACCTTTTTTTTTTTTTTTTAAGATAACAAATTTCAGTTTAACAAATTAGTATGCTATCAAAAAAAATTTAACGTATTATATTATATAAATGTAAAATGAAGCATTAAGATCAACTGCTTAACAAGATTGACGGTTAAGATTATTGTTGGGTAAAGATTGATACTTTGTAAAATGTTGGGTGGTGTTTTCATAATTAAAAACTAAAAAAAGTGTGTGATCAAATATGGTTGTCTTTATTGTAATTTCTATGGACACCATCATCATTGAGCCATTTACATAATATATGGTCTATATTTCTTACCAATTTCCCTGCTATTTTTTTGGCCTAAGGATAGATGCATGTATGGTGAGCATATAAATCTAATTACAATCCCTTAAATCCCTGTTTTGCCAGCTGTATTGATGTGAACTGGAAGTTTTTCAAAGTCTTCGCCTAGTCGTCTTTAAAAAAATAAATAAATTAATAAGCAAATAGGTCTTTTCTTGAGGGGGGAAAAAAAAAAAAGTTCAGTAAACTAAAGTCACTATAATCGCTTCATGAGATGGATCAGAGTTGATCGGCACAAAATCACATAAGCACGGCCTCAAGGATTTCACTGGTGCCGGAAGATTGCTCATCGACGCTGAGGGGATTAAGCTTTGTTTGGTAAAATTAATTAATGGCTTCTTACTGATTATAAATTTATGAAATTTTAAATTATTTTGATGATGATCTGTCATCATTTATTTGTAGGGATAATTTTAGGGACAAGAAGTATAGGACAATAGATCTCGATTCATTATTAAATATGTTTGAAAAAAGTGGTTTGATATATGTGTGTGTGTTTTTTTTTGGGATAAAATTAAAATAAATCTTGTCAAAATAATAAGGCAAAAAAGAGTCTGAAATCTGTATATAGCATCCGTACATATTTTATAGAGAAACCGGTAGTACCTGAGCTTTTCATTCACAACTTCATAATTCTATTTGTGGTTATGGATGCTGGTAGATGAACAATTTCTCGTCCGCCTGCTGTTATCATGTTGTGACTAAAAAAGTTTTTTCAAGTCTTCATCTTGTCGTCATCGTCGTCTTCTTCTTATTAATATTATTTTAATTCAGTAAATAGGTGTTTCCTTGAAAAACAAAAGATAAACTGAAGTCATCAATCACTTTGATACCAGAATGGCAAATAACAAGTTGAGGTTGGTAGGTTTGAAAGAAAGATAAGTAAACTAAGGGATACAAAATTGATCACCACTCTTAGGTATTTAACTCAACATTTTGGAAATCCACCAAATATAAGAAATTCAAGGTTTTTGGCTAGTAACACTTCACTTTTACATCTCAATATTGACGCTCTCCATGAATTACGAAAATTACAAAATAAATAGCATTGGAACACACCCTCCAATTGCTATGTTCAGTTACTATAAGGCTGAAAGTTTAAAGCCACAATTCAGCCACTAAAACACAATTACAAAATTCTATAATGATCCACAAACACACAATTACTAACACACTTATGGCCACTAATCCCTCAGTCATTAACAAACAATAAAAACCACTATTACACTTAGTAAAAACCAGAAATTAAGGCAAAGAAATAAAACCCCAATTAACCCAACAACTATTGATCTTCCATAATTAATTAGCCAACTAGTGGAACTTAAGAATCCCACTTGGGACAGTAGATATGGACAGTAGATATGCAACTGCACTTGGGCTAAATGGGCCTTTGTCATAATGGGCTCCGTATTAGGCAGTCACCACAACAGCCGATACTGCTTCTCCATTATTCTCCCCTGGTTCCAGATGACTCGTCCTCGAGTCAAGTAGCTCATTATCCATGTATGGGGAGAGGTCAAAAAGTGGTTTTCATCGATTGGTGTTCCCACTTGATATTTTAGAGGCTCATAAAGACCCATTTACCAGGCCTATATGAGATCCTAATAACGTGATGACATACTCAATTATCTCTTTACTCAATTATTTCTTAACCTAGCTATGTTGGGCTCTTTAACTATTGTTGTAGCTCATCATATGTATTCCATGCCCCCTTATCCATATCTAGCTATTGACTATGGTACACAACTTTCAATTGCCATCTCATTTTTTACTGCATTCATTCTCTCTTGTGTGGAGAGAATTCAACCTCAAATTCGAAGCAGTTTTAACTGATGAGCGCAGAGAATAATCTTCTTCACTTCTTGTAAAGAAAAAAAAATCTTGAGAATACATTATTTTTTACATTTTAATAGAAGCAGAATCCTTAGGTAAAACAGTTGTGCCAATATTTGTCTCCTTCAAACAACCATAATCAAGGAAGTAAGGATTATGAAATGAAGGTTGAATTACCAATGATATTTAATAATCCTCCGGCATATGTTCTTGAACAATCTTTTCATTTGACTCGTGCTCAACAACTTGATCATCACTAAAATTGATTATTGGAATGAATTCAATGCAATAATTTTTACCTTCATCATCCCCATCACCTTCATCAAATATTGCAAAATCTTTCATCTTATTGATCACTCGTATCATAAATTGGACTAAATTAACATTTGTCGCATTTGTCCTCAATATCGCATGAATCAAAAGGAGGGACTGATGCCAGATGTATGGAATAAATCCACGATTCCTATTTCTTCTCATCCCCATGTTGCGCTTCACGTATGGGCGGAGTTCAACCTTCATATTTCTTCATGCATCGCAGCAGCTTCTCAATGGTTCTCATTTCCTCCATCTCGATATCCTGATCTCTTTCATCTAACTGCTCATCTTCTTCAACAGGTCTCCTACAAAGAGCTGCTCTCTTCATATATATTAATATTTTTTTGTAGAATAACAATCAACACAAATGCTCCAAACTTGGGCTCTGATACTAAATTGATGCCGAAATGGTAACAAATAAGTCCATACCAAGGGTAACAAATAAATTTAGACTAATTCACCACCTTGGAATACAGAAAACATCACTTCAAGATACATAATTAAGGGATAAATTTATCACTTTTGGAAATCTACCAAAGAGAAAAGAATTTTGGGATAAAATTGAAAACAACTTAGATTTACTATTGATTACTCAACTCACTTCATTCTTTCTTATTGATTACAAGCCTATTTATATATAGGTCTCCAAACCCATGCATATTCATGACTCAACATTAAAACCAAGAAAACCTTTAAATTTCCAAAACCAACACCAAAATAAATACAAAAATAACATCTAACTTTCAGACTTCAGAAACTCTTAAAATTAATAACTTTTCCGAGACCTTTAAAATTCCACCAACTCCCAACTTAATAAATATTGTCAATTATATATTTTAAGAGTGATTTCATCTTTTGATATTTCCACTTAATCGTAAATGCCCATATCATTAGTATCTGCATCATTCTTACTCGGTTGAAAAGAATTTATCATCAAATTTGAAATAGCGTCAATAGATCGGAATAGAGAACAATCTTCTTCATAACTTCCAAAAACCAATCTTGAGAATACAACATTATGTACTCTTTACTAGAAACAGGATCGTGGGGTAAACAATTCTGCCAGCGTTTGCCTACTTTAAGTAATCAGTTACATATGGATCTTGAAATGATTGTTGAATCACCAATAATGAAACATCTTCAACCAAATATTCTTCAACAACCATTTCGTTTGACTCGTGCTCAACAATTTGATAATCACTAAAATTTAATGCTGAAAATAAATCAAGAATATAATCTTCATCTTCTCTTTCACTTTTGTCAAAGATCAGACTAAGATTAATCTGTCATTTTCCTCTTCATCATTGCTTTCATCAAAAATTGGATAAGAGTGAAATTCTTCGCACTTCGTTGATAACAAAACTTGGTTTGTCTCGTATGAAATCATCGACGTCATGTGCAATGGCACGAGATTTGAAATGATAGTGAGGTGACGTGGAAAAATTGTTAAGGAATGTGTCGGCTTTGATACCAAATGATATAAGAATATATGAAAGGGAAACAAATAAGGGATAATTAATAGGAAAGGATAACAAACAAGTTTAGACTAATTCACCACTTAGGGATGTAGAAAACACCACCCCAAGATACAGAATTAAGTGATAAGAACTTTGAGAAAAACTGAAAACATTTAAGATTTACTCTTGATTACTCAACTCACTTCATTCTTTTTTATTGAAAGATTACAAGCCTATTTATGGGTCTTCAAACCCACACATATCCATGACTCAATATTAAAACCAAAAAGCCCTTTAAATTTCCAAAATCATAAAATAAATACAAAATAATATCTGACTTTTAGATTTCATAAACTCCTAAATAAATACAAATACTTAATAGCTACTGGAAACTCTCAAATAAATACTAACTTCAAGACTTCTAAATTCCACATAAATGATAGGCTTTCGAGTGCACCTTTATCAAGTTAAGACCTTTAAGATTCTACCAACTTCTAAATTAATAAATATTTGTCAATTAATTCACAAGTGATATTTTTGAATGATAAATGTCCATATCATTAGTATCTGCATCACAATTCATACTTTGTTCACCAGCTGCTGTCATGTGAACTAGAAAGTTTTTCTAAGTCTTCGTCTGGTCGTCGTGGTCTTATTATTATTGTTTTAATCCAGGAATTCCTCGAAAAATAAAAGACAAACTGAAGTCAACATTCACTTAATTCACATGATGATCTGAGTCTAATGTCAACATTCATTTAGTTCACTTTTATGATTACAAAACATAATAATGATGAACATATATATATATATATATAACATTATACATTAGAGTATAAAGTATGAGAAAATTATTTTTCATTCTTTTATGATAATTATAGCATAGACATGGACAAATGTAAGATGATGATCTTAGCATGCTTTCTTCTTTAATTTGATTTATTTGCCATGTTTGCCAAATGTTAAATTATTATTATTATTATTATTTAATTCTACCTAGAGTAGCCTCACCTTAGAATAATTGATCTGGATCTGTCATAGCTATACAAATATGGCGAAAGCTGTACTTGTGCCAAATGCGATTGTCCTAGAAGTACTCAACAGGCACAACTACGTGGACTGGAGTGAAATTGTTCAGTCCTACTTGGAGGCTAAAGTTCTCTGGGATGTTGTCAAACCTTCAAATCCAAATGATCATGGTCGTGGTCGTGATCGTGATCGTGATGAAACTTGGAGGAAGAAGAATGCTGCTGCTCTTCATGCTATTAAGATTTCATGTGGGCCAGACACTCTTTCTGTGATTAGGGGGATTCGTTCCGCCAAAGCCGCTTGGGATAAGTTGGAAGCCAAGTTCAAACCACAATTACCCAGAATTGTGAAGTCCTTATACCGCACAGGTACTTCCATCAATCTGATATATATATATATATATATTTATTTAAATATATATATATATATTTATTTAAATATATATATATATGGGCTAGAAAATGGGCAATTTTATTTTTAAAAAATAATAGCGAAGCTAGAAAATTTTTCAAGGGAGCGTGAATTGAATCAAAAGTTTGAATCAAAACTACAACTCTAAAGTTATCTATTTTTATATTTGTTTTTTTTTTTTCCCTTCTAAATGAACAAAGCTGATCCTTTATAATAGAGTTGAATAAAAGTTTAAATTTTTGAATTCAAAAAATTGTGAAATTGCGTAGTAGTCATGGTCGCCAATATCTATGATATTTCCAAAATTTTCACTGGAATTTCCGTATTTAAGGGGTACCGAAATATCTTTTCCGTCAACATATCCGGAAATATTGATATCGGTAAAACGTAGTGTAATTTTTACAAAATATCGGGAAATATCGAGAAAATATCGGATATTTTGGTGGAAACTTCTAAAACTTTGGATTTCTAACTTTTAATATCTTTTTTAGCATGCTATAATTATCTTCTTTTCTTAAAAAAACTAAATGGTGAGAGATCATAATCTTATATATTAAAAAAAGAGATAAAGAAATAAAATAAAAGCCAACACATAAAAGCCAAGAGAAAATATTCTCTTAAACTTCTAAAAACTTTGCACAATTTCCAAAATATTAAGAAGAGATCAACAAACTTACATTTATCACGTTCATAACTATATTTAACTCTATTCAAATAACATGTTATGATACCAATATTGCTTAAATCACCATGATATCCCAACCATATTTGAATCTCATAGGACTTTCTTGTATTATGATATATAAGATATGATATGTTTCTTATATAAAAGTTATGTATTTGTATATCATTTTAATGCTTGTGTCATTAAATGTTAGAAATATAATCAAATTTCTGTAACTTCTGTAATTTTTTTCCAATATGTCTATGAATATCGATAATATCTTCAAAATTTCCATAGAATTGGAATACCTATATTTCCGTCAATATCGATATTTTCATCCTTAGTAGTAGGATGATAGTTGATTTTGATTTATTTGAGTTCTTAAATTGTAAATAATAGTACTTTAAAATCAAAATTTAGGGTGATATGTATGTAATAATAAAAAGAACTTCCGGGGAGGCAAATAAGGAATAAAGTTGCAAAAATGAAGGGGGGAATACCATGTTTGGTTGTCATAAAATAAGTGTCATCTATTTGATGTTTTAGATCACCATTTTTGTGTCTTGCTAATGTCCCTTTCGTACTTTTAATTTAGGAAATACCGTAGTAAAAAATATCCTTGGACTCCATCTAATACACACACGCACATATTAGTGAGATTTTTTTTATCTGTTTGGTAAGAGAAAGAGTAGAATGGATGAATAGATTGAAAGGATGGGGAGTATAAATGATAAGGAGGAGTATAGTAATCTTTCATATAAATGAGGCCTCCTTCCCAAGAATATATCGTACAAGTGCGGTTTAACCATGGTTTAATTGTTATCTTAATTGTTGGGAGGTAGTTTTGTTGAACTTTTTATTGACTTTTTACATGTATTATTTCTTTTCCTTTTCTCTTTTAATAAATTTGGAGTCGGGTACAAGGTGTGGAAGAGGTTGTTCAAGCAAGCCAACCTGGTTAAGATGTGTTTGAACTCATTGATGCTTATTGATCCCTTTTTTTTTTTTTTTTTTTTTTTACTTGGAGTTAAAGGAATTGAAAAATTAAAAAAAAAAAAAAAAAGAGTTAAAGAGTCAAAAGGATAAGTGATAATTATTATTTGTTTAATTAACATATTGGCTATGAAAAGATATTTTGTGAATGGCTTAGCCAAAAATTAATTGATAATAATTGTCTAATATGTACAAGTTTAGAGCCTATGCTAAAATGGGAACGTAATTGATGTTGACAGACTTTCCTTATTATTGGCTATATGTCTATTTGTGATTAATTCTTTTAAGTTTTTATTCTATTCTTTTAGGGTGTGAAATAGTCTTTTTAGTTTGAATTTGATGGTCTCTTGAATCCTTCTTTTATGATTAATGGAAGGATCGAATCATAATAGGCCCGGATAAAGACTTTAATCGTTTGTCCCACCTCTCCCTCCCGTCTCCACCACTCTCCCTCCCACCCTCCGGATCTCTGGTCCTCCAATCAAACTTGCTCTTAATTATATTGAAATCATGACCTACAAAAACGCAAATATGAACTTATCTGTTAATTTATTCCTGGTTTTTTATTTTTTATATTTTTATTACACTCCGCCTCATTTAGACTAACTTCGGAAACTTGCACAATGTAACAAATAGTTTTGTATTCACTATCTGTTATAATATGTCTTAGAGGATGGCATGTGTTAGCTTATACTCAGCCTACCATAAAGATATATTTTTCGTATCATCAGCAATGCATGTATATAAACATGCTTGTGGACTCCTAATAACTACAATAAATACAGGATCACATTCTGTGACAAATATGTTGGATCTCAACTAGTTTTAGCAATGTTAGTAACTCGGGCTTAGATAGAAGTTTGATATTTCCATTACAAAAAACAAAAAACAAAAAACAAAAAACAAAAAAACAAAAAGAAGAAAAAGAAGAAAAGAAAGAAAAAGAAACTTTGATCTATAATATACATGCAGATCATTAATTAACCTTGATATTGAAATGTTGTCAGGAGGCGATCATGAGAAGAATACCGACAACGGCCATGACAAACAGTATGAGCCTGCTTTCTTTGATGCCTTGCGGAAAAAGGATTGGAAGACTGTCCAGGAA
>JAFMPE010124167.1:0-42997 GCA_024759925.1 Ficus religiosa | reverse complement strand
AAAGAATTTATCAAGGATTTTTAGCATATCTTCTGGACTTCTTACTTTTTATTTTTTATTTTATTTTATTTTATTTTTTGCTTCAATCTTACTTTTTAATACTTTAATCTTTGAAAACTTTTTCTTAACAATTTTATACTTGAACTTACAATATAGTAGCAATTTACTCTAGCTGTGTCAACAGGGGTTAAATTTGAAAGGAAAAAATTTTGCTCTTAGCACCTGTGCCTCTGAACTTTCTTGTAATTTGGCATACATGCATACACATAAATATATACATATATATTGATAATTTAATTAATCCCAAAATCCCCTAAAACATGACCCCCAATACATTGGACCCAAAAAAAAAAGAGAGAGAGAGAGAGAGAATGAAAGAATTAATGTTAGATGTTTGAACTGCTAATATAAGATGTATGGTACTAAAAGAATACTAGAAACAAAACAAAATGAACAAAAGAACACAGATGGTTCACATATCAAAAACTCCTGAAAGTTATCTGGCCTTGGTACTAACGAAACCTTCAAAATTCAAACCACAAAAAGCACTACAGTAATCGGCAATTTCGTAGCATGAACATATTTTCATATACAAATTTACAAAAGAGCAAGTGAAAAGAAGCACCTCATCAGATGAGACTTGTTGGGAAGGTTTCATGGCTGCAGGAGGGCATACTGGTAGAAGCCATGGGAGTTTCGCTCTCACTGCTCAAAGATTCTTGTAGTAGACTACAGTAGTCGAAATCCACATATAAATGGCTGTTAGTGACGAGACCAAGCGGTTCTTCCCCATCATTAACCGAGATTAAGTCGCAATGTTCATCACATGGGGTCGTACCATGACTTTCCTCCACACAAGTTGCAAGTTCGGACTTGGATTCTGGTGAGTTGGAATAAAGGGCTTCCAGGGTAAAGTTGCGGTCATGACTATTCTGAGAGATGAATTGCACATCAAGTACTGGAGATTCAAAATCTACCACAGAAGCAGCCGCAACATGTGAAAATTCCAAAATATCACGCAAAATGTCTCTGTCTTTGTTGTCAGAGCCTGATGTAGCATCTTCCGGTGTCAAATCAGAGCCAGAAGCATTTGTACCATTTAGGAAGAACTGATATTGTACATCAGTCTCATCGTCGACCAGACCACTATTTGCTTCGGTGTTAACTTCTCCATTCTCTATCTCTTCTGATCTCTCAAAATTTTGAGTACCAGTCTTCTCATCATCAGCTTGCTCATAAGTCTTATTTATAGGCCTGCCAGAAGGTTCATCTTCCGCTCCTTCCTGAAAATGCCGGTAACCAACTTCTTCAGCGGTTTCCTCCGATCGATTATCATTGAGAGATCTTTCCACATTCTTTTCACCATCTAAAAAAGGACAGAATGCTTCTGAAAGTGAGCCATTTATGTTCTTTGTTCCATCAGTTCCTGTTTCATGCTTACCTTTTGGTGAAGCCTCTTTGTCGACTTCGGTATCTTCTTCATTTGAAAATTCAGGAGCTTTGACTGAAAGACTTGGAATATGGTTTTGTGGCTGGCTTGAAATGGAAGATACAAATCCAGCAAGTGCAGATGCTAAAGCATCATCAACCGTCAATGCATTTCTTGGTTGATCCCCTGAAGACTCTGTGAATCTATTTGCATCCTGGTTCTCTTCCTCATCATCACAGTTCAAAAACTCGGGAGCAGTAACTACAAGGCTTGGAAGCAAATGTGTAGCCTTCACGGAATCAGATACATCATCAGATTGGTTGGCGTGCACATCAGAATGACTACTCTTAATATTCGATTCAAACTCCTCACAACAGGGATAATCACTTTCACTATGATAGAAAGAGTTGGACCCAGATACGACCAATGAAAAATTAGGAGCACAGAATCTTGAGTAAGGTGGTGGTTCAGAGTTTTTCTGCTTGTTGGTGAGTACTTCGAGTTGCTGCTCCACCCTGTGTAGCCTTGCCTCAATGCTGTTTATAGGCTTAAGCAAGTTGTCTTCGAATCTTAGAAATAGATCTTCCAATCTATCAATTCGCGAAAAAATTTGGTCTACTGCTCTTTTGATGTGATCATTTGGGGGAAGGTTATTAGTCTCGCTTTCTCCAAGAGAAACTTGCGGAGGGCTCTGTAACTGGGCAGCATTTAGACCAGTGGTATTCACATCCTGAAGCTCTATTTTTTCCTCATGAGCAATGGCGGAATTTCCATCCTGTCTACCTTTAGTCGCAACATTGGTAGAAGAAGTTGCTTCCAACACACTCTCTTGTAAATTCTGCTTTCTTAAGGCCTCATAAGTGTGATTATCTTGTGTTCTGGTGGCACTGGCACCCTTTGTTTTAGACATTTGCAAAAGGGTAGGCAACAACATTGCCATAAGAGAATTTCCACTGGAGTTGTCAGCCTGACCTGCTTGAATTTCCCCGTCAGTTGAGTCTACAGGATCAGCGAACACATAGACCGCATCAACATAAACACTATCCTTACTCTGAATTGAGAGCAGGCGAATAGTAAGGGACGTACAAGGATGTGCATCACTAATCTGTGCCGTAGCCTCGTAATAATCCTGAAAAGTTTCTACAATCAACCCCCAAAGCCAAACAAGTAAATAAAGATAACATGGTCCCTCATGCTTTAGATGGCTTTCTAGTTGCTATTGTTACCTGTGTGGTCAATGGATCCGGGACTTTAACTTCAACCCATTCATCTTCGCTGGTGGTCCGTTTACTTTCATTTCTTGAGTTTTCTTGAGATGGATTGTCATGGGATCCCTTCAAATTTGCAGAAAGAGCATCCTCGTTATCCGCTGTGTGAAGTACTTCCTCATCTCTATCAGCAATCCCACAGCGAACAGTAGAGAGATATTCTTTGCCACTCTGCAGATCTGCCTCGTAATATATCTCATACACTCGAGCTGTGCTTCTAACATAAATCTGCTGGACCTCATGTTTTTGTGTAAAATTAACTGAAAATGAAACAAGTTAATAATACTTTCCAAGTAAAATATGGAAGTGAATGAAGCAATTCTCTCCTATTTCAACAATTGGAAACAGCTAACAGACGTTTTATAAATGCAAAAAAAAGCACAAATTTGCCAATAGGTAACCCTAATTTTATCAACAAAAGAAGTCTAATAACAAAGAAAACCAGGTCGAAAGCTATTTTAAGGAATTCAGTTTTTTTTTTTTTTAATTGAAATAGAAATACAAAAAGCAATTGAAATATAACAAGCAAGGCCTTCAAGTGAAGGTCTTTCAGTTTTCTTTAAAAAGTATAATTTTCTTTCAATTTTCCTTTGCCTTCTAAGAATCCAAACAGTGGAAAGAAAACATGTAATGAAAAAATAAAAAATAAAAAATAAAAAAACAAACACACACACACACAAATATTACACCAAAAATTGTTTTTTTTGAAACATTGCATGCAAGGCCTTCAAATCCACATATCTTTCAGTTTTTTTTTTTTTTTTTTTTTCTTTTAAGTATAATTTCCTTTGCTTTCTCAGAATCAAAACAGAGGAGGAAAATACGGACAACAAAGAAAAAAACAATAGAAATATTAAAAGCAATGCCTTCAAGTCCACGTCTTCCAGTTTTCTCCAAACAATTGAAAAAATAAACAAAAAAAAAAAAAAATTTCCTTGGGTATCGGAGAATCCAAACAGATAGAGAAAGGAAAAATGAAAAAAACTTACGTGTGATCTCACAGGGACCTGAATCGGGCGAGGCAGGTCGGAGAATAAGAGGGCGTAGAGGCGTGGAATCGAGGGTGAAGGCTTCGGCGATCGGAGAAAGAGAAGAGTCGAAAGTGATGAAATTTACGAGAGTGCCACGGACGGCGGTCCAGTTGGTTGCAGAGCTCCAAGTGGTGTCGGATTCCATGGTTATGGTGGTTTTTGGGGGATTTTCTGTCTTTGTCGTCGTCGTCGTCGTTCTTCTTCTTGTGGTTGGAGTTGTTAAAAAAGGAGTATCTTTTCCTTACTCCCTGAGGTAAAAGTCGCAAACTCCAATTTGTTTTTTCTTTGCGTAAATTTCTCTATTGATTAACATCCCAAAATAATAATAATTATAATAATAATAATAAACAAAATCTCTCTTTTTTTTTTTTTTTGAAAAAAAAAAAATCTCTATTGATCCCAAGAGTTTCCAAAGGTAATTTGATAAAATTTTGAGAAAAAGATCGATTTTTAAGTTTTATATTTTTAAAGGATTTTTTAATAATTAATTGAGGACAAAATATAATTATCTCTTTTCTTTTTTTTTTTTATTAATAAAAGGGAGCTTTCAATTAAAAATGGAAATTCCTTTCAAAAATAAAAATAAAAAGGATTCATTTAAATTTTTTAACTTAGAAAAAATGACCATTAATCAGTAGTTTATCACCAGACAATCAGCAAAAAATAAATATTAATATTGATAAATAATTGATTCATTATGCTAATCAGTTAACCATTGATTCACTATTTAAAAAAAAAAAAAAAAGGATTGGTTGTTTTCTTAAAATTAATAAAACTTTGATCCTTTATCAAAAAACTTCTTAAAAAAGACCATTTATTCACAAATCCCAAATCGAAAATCAAATTGCAAACTTAATCAAAACATTATGTATCAAATCATTATTCACTATTTCATTATGTATTTTCTTTCTTTTTTTTATTTATTTTGTGTTTTTTTTTTCATCTTATTATTGCCAGGTGATTATTTATCATAATGATATGATTGAAATTCGATAGGTTAAGAAATATAACCTGAGAAGTTTGGACGAAATCATTACACTCATTTCCTCATTTGATATCCCATAATTAAGTTTTATAGCTTCTACAATAAGGATACCTCATTATATAACTTTAATTTCTTCTTTGAAATTGCTTTATAAATTATATCAAAATTAAAAAGGAGATCATATCTCCTAATTGAAAAAAAAGAGAAGGGGGGGGGGGGGGGGGGGGGGTGGGGGGTGTGGGGTGAATTAAGTTGATCTTATTAAAGAATTAATCTCAGGATTAAAAATACGATTTATTTATTTTTTTTTTTGTTCCCATTCAATGTTAAGCGACAAAAAACGCGTAAAAATCTACAAATATCAAATACAACACTAGAGCATTAAACGACAAAAAAGTAAAGAACCTAGAGGGAAAACAATTGTTAATTTGTTACCTCCAGGAAGAAACGACACCAATACTAATAAACGATGCGACAGAGAAATAACGGGAAAAACGAATAATGAAGGAAACGACAACGAAAAATAAACGACAAGAAAGAAAAAACCACCTCCAGCATGTGCGGAACCTTAAGCATAAACGACAGGATATTGAAAACAACGACAAGAATTGTATGAAAAATATATAAAATTGAATATATGCGCAAATTGCAAGTTAATCAGATACAATCCAATTACGACAATTATTTCAATGACAATAGACAAGGTCAGAAATATAAAAATAATATAAAATAGAAAAGTTTATAATTCTCAACGACAACAGACCACAGATTATTAGTTTGTCACAAAATGATTGAATCAGAGCTATATTTTAAAAATGCAATGGATAAGCTCATACTAGAAACAAGGTATGGTTAAAGAAAATCATCTGTGTGAAAATCGAAACTAAGCATGCAGCAGTTCTTGCTCGCTCGACTCGTACGGAGGCGGCATCAAACTCTCCACATTAGCAAAAAGATCTTCACGGCCCGGTGGCGGTGGTCCAGCAATAGGTGCGTCCAAGACGGAGTCTGGGATCGCTACAAGGGTCTCCTCGAAAAATGACTTGATGGTCTACAAAGAAGTTTAAAAGATGCATGAGGAACAACACCAACACAGTTAATGATGAAATGAATTTCTTGCCTTTAATGATAAGCAACAAGACAACCAAACACGAGAAACAAGGAGGAGGACAATTATGGTGGAAAGATCGACATGTTTTCTTGGTAACCAGGTGTTTCAAGATATCCTTTTATTTTTTATTTTTTGGAACAACCTCAATTGGGGTATATGAGTAGATTACTAAATTACCGTGCAATGGTGGAACGCAGCGTCAGCTCTGCGCTTCCACAAGCTATTCCCGGGTGAAGAATGGAAAAAATTGATCAAAGGCTGCAGCAAAAATAGGTGGTCGAAAAAAAACATGTTAATCAAATGCAAATGTTCATCCAGATTCCAGCTGAATACAATCAACGCAAAAGCTACCATAAAAGAAGGGTTTTGTCATGGTTTGGCACTTTCAACTTTTAAGGAAAAATTTTTCCCTTGTTAACTTAAGTCTTTGAATTTCCTAAATAGTAGCAATTTAACTTATTTATGGGGGTGAATTTCAGGTCTAGTCCAGGGCCTAAATGGCCAAAAAAATTATTTTTTGGGGACAAAATTGTCAAACCACAAGAAGATCAAGAAGTCTAACTATAGGTGCTAAAAAGGTGATATTGATGCCATATCTCAACCATAATTTAACTCTCATTAACTATTATATTGCAATAAAATAGTTTCAAAAATGATGTTTGAAAGTACCAAATGGAATACCGTATGAGCAGTAATATCGTGAAAACATTCATTACTAACCTTCACTACATCCCGGACATTTGGTTTACGTCCATCTCTCCACAAAATAGAATCACCATAGACTTGATACTTCTCAAGAACCTTATAGGGAGAAAAATTAAATTAAATTAAATTTGTGAATTCTAAATGAAGATAATAGATTATAGAAACTATGCATAGGCATCTATTTAACAGCCAAGTTGTTCCAGAACCTGACGACGTGTGATACCACTGCTTGGTGCACCATAAATTTCGGTATCAACGTGTCCCAAAAGCTGCCACGGACTGTTAAAGAAGAACAATGTTGTGTGGTCAACTTATTTTGCACAACAAGATCATGTTAATGTCATGAAAGGGCGTAAAGAAGGATGACAATAACAAGAAATTACTAGATAGTGAATATTGAGACTTAAAAACGGCCTCGCAACATGTGCCATCATTAAAGAACTTAAGGTTCTTAAAGCTTACAACATGTGCCATCATTACAATAATTGGAACTCTAATTAAAAAAATAGCATTTGTGCCCCTAAAAAGTTGTGGTTTAACATTTTCCTCCCTGGACTTTTTTTCTTTTGCAATATAGTGCTTGAATCCCATAAGAGTAGCAATTCGCTCCAATCATTTAAAAGGAATCTTAGGAAATTCTATGACTAGTCAAGGCAATAAACTACGAGACACATAATTCTGTAGGGACAAAATTGCCAAATTACAAGAAGCTCAGGAGGTGCGAATGGCAAAAGGTGTATATGCAAGTTGTTTATTACCCTTTTTTTTTTTCTTTTGGAAAGTGTAAATGCAAATTAAGTTGTACATATTTATATTCACCAAGACTGCTTTTGTCAAACACCAAAAAGGCACAATTTATGCTTTTATAAGACAAAGTTTCTCTAGAAATTGAGCAGATTAAAATATTAAAACATTCCCAACCGTGGATTCTACATACGTATGATACGCAGCACGTCCAACCATTACACCATGGGCTCCAGCCTTCCTAGCTGCATTAACCTATTGTATGGAATAATGACAAAAAGATGAAAACAAATCTTCAAATACCTTAATAGCAACTGAGAAAAATTCATAACAAGAAAATACCGTAACAATGTAAAAGAAAATGGAACTATTGGGTCATCTAGGGAAAGTTAATTGACATCTTGACATTCCTATGTGAACATTAAAATGAAGTGAATTTCAAGTCTGAGAGGCCAAACTGAAATTTAGAACGACAAAGCTGACCTCATCGATGGTCTTAATCCCTCCATTTATTGTAAACCTTAGATCTGGAAAGTCACGCAAGAGACCATAGAAGTACTCGTATCTGCATATATGGTAATGTCAATAATAAAAAATGGATATACCTTATGGTCAACAGGTACCTAAAAGATTCAGCTTAAAGCAAAAGGAAATTAGAGAAACATTACTTAAGAGGCGGAATAGTTCGATTTTCAGCTGGGCTGATGCCATTGAGAAGAGCCTTTCGGGAATGTATTATAAAATGCCTGGTTGGAGATAAAGAAGAAACCTTGTAAATAAAATCACCTGAAGGAACCAGAAGAAGAATTAAGTTAAGATGATGAGATAGAAAATACATATGTCAGCGAAAGAAAAAACATATAGGAAAGGACCTTACAAAGCTCATTATATGAATCGTAGTCGTCGACACCAATTCGGCACTTAACGCTGATGGGGGCATCTGTGTTTGCAGCTATCACCGACATGGCCTCGGCAACCAACTTCCCTTGGAAAAACCAAATGTCAATATGAGAGCACATTTAAAAAAAAAAAAAAAAAAAAAATGATGAACATGACAGATACTTTCACCATACAATCAACTAGTAATCAAACCTTTGGATCAAGCATAAGGCGAACACCAAAGCACCCATGCCCAGCTACTTTTGGGCTTGGACATCCACAACTGCAAAAATAATGAAATACATATATGGAACATATAAGTCCATGCAGTAAAATAAATTAAAAAAAAAAAAGCAGCATTAAGGCGATAAACGAAATGGAAGTCTACGTACTTCAGATTAATCTCATCGTAGCCGTAAGGCTTTGCAAGTTGAGTTGCTCTGGCGATGCTGTCCAAATTACTCCCACCAATCTGCAGAACAATAGGATGCTGTTCTGGAGAAAAAGCCAAGAATCTGTCCTGAGCAAAATTAAAAAAAAAAAAAAATTTTAAAAAATTTACAGTTAGTGGTTTTCCAAACTGACCTATCAAATACCCTGATAGAAAGGTACTGACATAATACAAGGAATTTATTATACATGAAATGACTAAGGATGTGCTGCATACTAAGAAACTCTACGTACTAAATGAAACGATTCACACACTACACTTGGTTTGACATTATCTGCTTTGAGCTCAAATGGCATATGAAAGGTTGAGATTCTACTTTTCATGAAAAATAACAGAAAAATATAAACCAGGAAACACACAATGTAAAGTTGCCATCGACAAGAGCAAACAGGTTTACTGTTGTAGATTATAAGGACTTTAAATGTTAAAATAGTCTAGGTACGATCATTGTTTACAAAAATTTACCAGATTGTGCTCCTGATGGACAATGGTTTCAGTGGCAATCATCTCGGTGTAGAGCCACGCATGTTTCGATATGATTCTGGCAAGAGTTCTATAGTGATGATCAGTCCATTCCATCATAGGAGCAACACTGGAAAGTGGAAAAAAGACAGCAAAATCAAGCCAAAAGGTCCATAAAATCATCAAACTCATTGTGAATAGCAAATAAACTCGAAAACATAGATGCCCACCTAAACCAAGGAGGAAGGTACTGATCAGCACCCATCCCGACTTTCACACTCACTTGACGCTTTTGACTAACAGCGGATGATATTCTCCTTCGTTTACTCAAATTACCATGAAACACGTGAAAAGAAAATCTGCAAGGGTTGGTCCAAGAGATATCATTTGCAGGAAGAACCGAAACGACAGAAGAATATCTCAACTTCATCTTCCTTCCATTCAAATCTCGGCTTGCTCCTTGAGGCACCTATCCATTCAAAACAAATGCATCAACCCCAATATTTTAAAAAAAAAAAAAATAGATAAACCAAAATACAAATGTAAAATGAATTCCTTTGTCAATGAATGGTCAAAAAGGTTCTAAATTTGGTGAAATTTTTCACTGAGGCATTCTATCAAACAGTTGACGGGCACGTCTAATTGCACGAAGAGAACAAAAAACAAACGACCCGCAAGTCCCTAAAAGGTGACATACGACTGGAATGGCTCTAGATTAGCAAAACTGGTCACAGAGGCATTTTATCAAACAGTTGGCAAGCACATGTTTAACAAAAAAAAAAAACAAAAACATACGAGCTGTAAGTTCTTACAGAATATATACATACACATGTCGATATAAAGAGACATATTGGAGAGGACTTGGGGTTACATCAATGGTGAAAGGAAAATTGCTGAGAGAGAACGCGACCTTTGTCGGACTCTTTCAATGGCGAAAGACGCACAAAAACCGAGAATGGAAGAGGTTTTCGTTTTGGTACGAGTCTTGTGCAAGCTTTAATCAGCCACAAAAAGAGTCAAAGAAGCAGGGTCACGATGTTTTGGGCCGGGCCCATTAAAACTTAAAGTCGGGCCAGGACTGCACAGCCCAATTATAGCCCAACATTTTTCATGTCCCATTATCAGCAACGGATAAAATAACTACCACCACTACCAGCTTTTTCTCTTTTTTTTTTTTTTTTTTAGTCACTTCGAAGTAGTTTCCATGGCGAGCTTAAGCCTCAACACCACCACTTCCAGACTCAGAACCACTCCATTAGTTCAACCTCACAACCACAACAACAACAAACCCATTTCAAACTTCAAAACCGCATCTCTTTTCTCCTCCAAAAACTGGTCAAAACTCCGCCATATTCGACCCAATTCCATCTCCGAAAGCTCTGTCGAACGACAGCTAGAACTCGAACAAGAAGCTGAAGAAGAAGAAGAAGAAGAAGAAGAAGATGACCCAACTGCGGAATTGTGCTATTTCGATCCGGAGACGGAGCCAAATGTGGTGTCGGAGTGGGAAGTTGATTTTTGCTCGAGACCCATTATCGATTCGAGAGGGAAGAAGGTGTGGGAGCTGGTGGTCTGTGACGAGTCTCTGTCTCTGCAGTACACCAAGTACTTCCCAAACAATGTCATCAACAGTGTCACTTTGAAGGAGGCTCTTCAGGGCATTTCTGACGATTTGGCCATCCCTTTGCCCGAAAAAATCCGCTTCTTCAGGTCCAATTTCTGATTCAAAAGTTCACTATTTCAATTTTTTTTTCATGTTTGTTGATTTATCGTTAGTGTTGAAGATATGAAATTTAGATAATTCTTTGGTAGTTCAGGAAAATCAAATAAGTAATATGTCGATAATGTGTTGTTCTTTTGAACTCGATACTGAAATTCCCGCTAGATTTTGTCAATCATGAAACTGTATGGTTTTAGCCTGTCATATTTTTATCAATTTCCGTTGAATTCTTCACGAATTTTTCCTCCCTGTTGAAGATATAAAATTTAGATAATACTTTGGTAGGTAAAGAAAAATAGAAAAATAATATGTAGAAACCGTTTTAGAAAATGTTCATTTGAACTTTGAAATTACTGCAAGGTTATGTCTGTAATCACGATCCTGTGTTGTTTTTGCATGTGATAATTTTTACAAAATTTTTGTTGAATTCTTCGGATACTTTTCCTCCATATTTCAGAATTCTCTTGAAATTTATTGATGAATTAGCATGTGTTCAATGAATGGTCTTGTATAGGTCGCAGATGCAGACGATTATAACAAAAGCATGCAACGAGCTTGGCATAAAACCTGTTCCTAGTAAAAGGGTGCGTGTGTTTTTCTTTTCTTTTCTTTTCTTTTTTTGGTGGTTCTATGCTCTTGTCCTGCTAATGTCCGGACATGTACAACTATGAGATGAATTAATTGCTTTTGATTTTTTCTAAATGAGGCTATAGCAACAAAGTGTTTTTTCTCCCCCATCTCTGGAGAGCTTTATACTATCTTCTTAATTGATCTTCTTGTTGTTTATTTTTAGTGTCTATCACTGCTTTTGTGGTTGGATGAACGATACGATACTGTCTATACGCGTCATCCCGGTTTCCAGAAAGGAGCTAAGCCACTTCTTGGATTGGATAACCCTTTCCCAATGGAGCTTCCTGATAATCTTTTTGGAGAGAAATGGGCCTTTGTTCAGTTACCTTTGTCAGGTCAGATTAGCAGACTAAAGAGTCATACTCGAATATTATGTCATCAACGAGAACTAAAGAAACCTTTATATTGTGTTAGACGACAAGGATCTTTGGACATGGTTTGTACTAACGTTAGTCCTCTATTTTTCAGCTGTTCGAGAGGAGATGTCATCCTTGGCAACAAGACGTGTGTTTGGTGCAAGTCTAGATTTGGATTTGTTGGGGATTGAGATTGATGACAGGACATTGATCCCAGGACTGGCTGTTGCTTCTTCGAGAGCTAAACCACTTGCAGGTGCATATCCTATCTCCATAACAGCATCAAACGGCCTTTACAGCTTCCTAATGCTATTTCTCATTTCATTCATTTGTTTCACTTTTCTTGCAATTTTGTAAGCTTACCGCACGTAGCACAAAATGCGACCACTTTCCTAGTTATGACCAATGGAAAGTTATAAACAACATTGGTAGTGTCTGGGTATCATAATCACGTGATATGTCCAACATGCATATGAGGCCCGCCTCAAATGAGTTGTGATACCGAGCACCATTGATGGATAATAATGTGGTTTTATAACCTGCTCTTGTTAGTTCTAGCCTTTCGAAACTTGATTATTGCATGGGATACTATTCGAATGAGCTTGTGCATCTCATGCCGAGTCCGTACACAAAAGGGAAGAAAGTAGTGCCAGAATTCTTTGAACTCTTATTTTTCTTTAACTCTCCTCCATGTGTGGCAATGCAGCTTGGATGAATGGCCTAGAAGTGTGCTCAATAGAAGCAGATGTTTCCCGGGCATGCTTGATACTCTCGGTCGGAATTTCAACCCGGTATGTATACGCAACCTACAAGAAAACTCCGGTGACCACAAAGGAAGCTGAAGCTTGGGAAGCCACCAAGAAGGCTTGCAGAGGCTTGCATTTCCTTGCCATCCAAGAGGACTTGAATTCAGATGATGTTGTTGGGTTTTGGCTTCTGCTAGACTTGCCGCCTCCACCTGTATAACCATACATCTTGCTATACTTGAAATGAAAAGCTTTATCACAATACATTTGTTTTTTTAACTATTTTTAATGCCCCCTGGTTGCTCAAGTGGATTCAAGTTTATGATTATCTTTTGTGAACAAAATTGTGGCACGGTCAAACATAAGTACTGTGGAGTAAAAGCTCTCATAAAAAAAGGTACAAATAAACTCTCTCTCCACAAGGCGTGAGAAGCCAGAAAAGGAAAACCATGTGGTTACATTTGTAGCATCAACATACCGGTAATTTCCCACGTGACACCACCAAAAGGTATAACAACCCAAAAAAAAAAAAAAAAAAGGTTCTTTGGAACAAAATTAATTCCTTTAATTTCTAACAAATGCTAATACATCTACTGTAATATGCAAGCGATTCTAATTACAGCCCAAAGTCACAAATCTGCCAATTTTAGAGGCCGCACTTGACAATATCCTATTACAGCTGATTCCTGAATATCAAGTTTGAACCTTTCAAAAATAAATGAAAGCTAAAAAAATGGCATTTGGGTCAATCCTAGTGGGGACTGAAGAATTAGTCCCCAGAGGGAAAACTCGACATCTCCAAGCAAACAATTCTTGGGTGAGAATCTAGCTGTAAGAAGGCCACGCTCAAATTTCTCGGGGCCTACGACACTTGATAGATGATTCCTATGTTTCCTGTTATACGAAAGAAAGTGTCTGTTGAAGTCAGTCATGGATTGCCATGAAGAACTCGTTACCATTCATGTCTTCGACCTCTTCTGCTTTTGAGATACAAATCGAACGCCTTGTTTCCCTAGTTCCACAAACTTTTGTCTACCATCATCTAGAACAACTGATAACGTTGATGTGCCATCCACTACGTCTGCAACCATTCCCTTGTGCCTAGACAACAAGAATAAAAATACAACCATCAAGAATAGTTGATATATAAAAATTTGGCCTTCTAGAGAGAGAGAGAGAGAGTCACCAAGAATTGTCAGATTGCTGATGAACTTCAACTCGCTTTCCAATTGCATCTTTACCCAGCTTCTTTAGTATCCAATTGGCATCCATGATCTCATCCATTAAATTTTCTTGTTGAGCTTGTGTTCCATCAACTCCACTGAGTGATAATTTCTCCACAAACGGTGATGGTCGCTTTCTTTTTGACCTCTGGCCTTTAATTGAACTCTTCTCTTCCTCTTGATTGGCAGAATTCTGATTTTCAGTACTGGGCTTCTTAAATTTGAACTTCAGCAAAGGCTTTGGATCTTTAGGCAAAGAATGCGACGCGAGTGTTTGACCATAAGCATCATTGTTCGCAGTGTATGTTTCAGGCCTGCTTCCTGATTGCTTCCTTGAATATACCCTTTCACTTCCTAAAGGAGGAACTTCCCTCCCCAATGAAGTATGTGCTTGTTCTGGAGTAGCAGCATCAGCACCACTCGCCTGACCAAATTTCGCATTATAATCAGTAATCCCAGACCTAATTTTTCCCAACCTTATACTTCCAACCTTAATAGTTCTCAATTGGCCAGCATAATCATTTCTCTCTGCAAGTTACAGAAAACGCAGAAAATTCAGTAACAAATTAGAAGAAATCGACAACAGAGAGAGAGAGAGACAGAGAGAGATCATCAACAAATAAATAAAGAATAAAATTCCTCAGGTAAAAGAAGAGAAGTCAAATACCATCACTGTATTTAACAGGGCCATCATTTCGGTCCGATATAAACTTCTTGTCATTTGTTCTCCGCCAGCTTGTGTCTTCACTGCCTGCTTATTATTAACATAAGAAAACAAGTCATACTTAGATAGAGATACCATATGTATACGTGTGTGTGAGAGAGAGAGAGAGAGAGAGAGATGCACACCATTAGCTGCCATAAACTCTTGTTCCCTTTGGCCAGTTGAAGCATCAGACCTAGGAGAGTTGGTCACATTTATTTTCCGCGCACCTAAATTTATCACTAACTTCTTTCCTTTAACAGTATTCGACTTGCCAGAATGCTTTCCAGTATCCTCTCCACTATCCACATCATTAGATCTAGTACTCTTGATTCGAACAACTTTTGAAGTCCTATCTTCATCGCTCACCATTACCTCATCAACAAACTTGTGCTTTAGAACTCCTTGTTGATTGATAGAGCAAATCTCTTCTGTATGATTCAGACTTCCAGCAAGAGGAGAAGAATGTGCATCTTGTAACTCATCTTTCTGAGACAGCAGGCCATCGTTTTTGTGACGACCAAAGCTGTACGCGAAAGATTGGGCATTTTGTGCTTCAAAGCCAAGCTCTGGTTCTCTTTTGTAGATTGCCGAAGCCTGATATCCTTTTTTCTTTGCAGATGCTTTACTAGAATACTTCTTTCCAAAATCTTTGAACTTTTTTGGAGACTTGTCGGCCAATCCTTTCAGAGATAACTTCAAGGAACGTCCATACTCGTTCTTTATCACTACAGGCCCATTTTCTTCATCATCAGAGTATGGTGAAATAGAAAATATTTCTTCTTGGGTTGGCAACCCAGCAGCAGCCCTCAATCTTATAATTAAATCTCGATCAGCTTTGTCCTTTCTCCTCCAAAGCTCTTTCACAGCATCCTCAAGATCTTTGACCTAGCATAATATATTTAAATTAAAAAAAAAAAATACAAATATACCAATCAATCGAAACAGACTTTTAAAAAAAGGGGAAAAAAGGATATAGATAACTAGTTCTTGCAAACCTGATAGCACTCTCCACGGCATGTGGCACACCTGTACTGGAGATTTCCATCCACTTGAAACTGCAAGTATTTTTCATCGCTGCAAAGCAATTATTTTAGAAGTTAGCATGCTTAATCTGCACCCATTCTTTTGGTCAACCATCGAAATAGAGTATGCTACCTGTAAATCGATTTTCTTCCTTGATATTTTGATAATAATAACATTTATTCAGGGTAAAAGAGTCATTAAATTAGCGTCATGGAGGAAGGATACTAAAGTTAACAATTAGAAAGAGCCAACCTCTTTCGCCGCATTTTCTTTTCAAGTGGCAAATTGTTTATATTAGTAAGGTCGTGTTTCATTATAACATATCCATGTCGCCAATCAGAACCACACAAAACAGTTAAAAATCATACTGCTAAAAGATAATGCAGCAAAAGTTCGGCGATAAAAGAACAGTTGCTGGATATTTACCTGATACCATCACATTGGCAATGAACCCATCTTTGGCAAACATCACAGCAAACCATTGGCGTTGATTCAGAATCTCTATAAACCTACAAAAGTTGACAACAAACAAATAGAATCAAGAACTCTTTTGTCCTCTATTAAATATTAATTCATTGCTGAAATTCTGGCTCAATTGACAAGACATGCACCTAGGTATGCATGTCAAGCAAACAAAATAATAGCAGAGATCTGAAACGTCGTAAAGAAAAATAATAGATTACCTTCAAACAAACAGGGCAATAATTCCCCTTCACAAACAATCTTCCACATGCATCACAGCAAGTGTACCCGAGAAACCACCTGTATTTGGAAAACAAATGGCAATCCTGATATCAAACTAGATGCCAAGGCAACTAACTAATATATATAAGTGTGTGTGTGTGCCTCTCAGACGTTTTATAGCTATCAGTTAGCTTAGGAATTTGAACATCTGTCTGGGAAAAACAGATTGAAAATTGTGGAGAAGAAAAGTATCAAGGCATTCTGCTTTTGATAACCGAAGCAGGCATGTGATCTCTTTTTTTCCAACCTATGAACACATAATTGATAATGTGAAAAGTCTAGGTTTCCCGCAGATAATTAAAGGCATACCAAGAGTCAAAATACTATGTAGTTGGTGAAACATAACATCAAAGCAAATACAATTATGGCACAACCATTCATATTAAGTTTACAACTAATACCTCACACTCAAGCCATTCCCTGGAACCGTAGAGCCACAGCTGTGACACTTGGTATGTTTTGGGCACAAATAAGGTCCAGAAGAAACATTCTGCATTACTCACCAACATACATAAATATTAAGTTTAAAACTCTAGCTAAGATAAAGACTAGAAACATAAGATAAAAATAAAAACCACACAGAGTAATACACATGCATAACGACCTTGTGTGAAGGATGTTGGCAGTAACAATGGTAAGCCCCATCACATCTTTTGCAGAACATAAATTTGTTAGGATCTCCAGTTCTTCGGCACACCTAGAAAGTAAAAGGTGCCAATATATTAGAGCAATAAATACTCATTAAATTTGCAAACCTTACCTTTATTATATGGAAAGGTTACAAAGGTTGTAGTCACCCTTCACATATTACATCCTTTCTGGGAATTACTTTTTGCCGGATTAGGATTTGACAAAGCATGCATCAAGACTAGACATAGAAAATGAAAATACAAAACATTCTTGGGAATTCATAGAAGAAAAGAAATATATAGAGTTTCCTAAACTCACAACAACAAAGCATATGAAATTAGGAAGAAAAGTAGTAACATCGAAAACCATTGTTACCTCACAAATTCGGCAAGAAGGACATGTCCAAGAACTCCAATGAAAGAGATCTGCAAAAACAAAAGTGCCACCAATTAGAACATCATATTTGCACTCCTAATTATGCTACAGGATCAATGATCTTTACCCCTATTTTGAGCCCAAGTTTTCAAGCAGTTTCTGTGATACTTTTTGCCACAACTTTTGCATGAAAGCATCCTTCTTGCTCTCTCACTTCCTTCATTCTCACCAAAAAAGCATATCCGGCACATTACATTAACATTGGACTGACCCTGTTCTTCTCCCGCAGGACCTCTTGAGGCCTCCTATTGAAGAGAAGATAAAAGTAATATTGATGAGACGGAAAATGTGAACTTAAGAGAAGTCAAACCTTACAAGAATAAAAAAATCAGCAGCATAGTGGATCTAAATTTAAAGGTCATACTCCAGGAATTTTTTCTTTTTTTCTTTTTCAAAAAAGTTCCATCAGTCTTCTTTTAAACATGAAAAAGCAACTTTCAAATGTAACTGAATTCAACTATTACACAGGCATGAAGTCTTAAAACCAATAATTGGAGGTATAATATCTTACAAAAGACCTTGATGATAACCTAAAATTACTGAAACAAAGTCCTCTTTTTCCAATTACTCCAAATCCGAAACCCAAAAACGAATGCAAGAAATCACAAATGCCATAATCCCAAGTTATCAAATTTCCCATATTCTCAAAATTCCCTAACAAGCTAACAGATACTACGAGTTCGACAACAAAATGAATACCCAAGTTATCGCATTTCCTATATTCTCAAAATTCCTTAACAAGCTAACAGATATTACAATTTCAACAACAAAATAGACACAAATACCCAAATTTTAGTTCTTTATCATCAGAACACTACTCACAAACTCAAACTTTTATAACATCCAAATAAATACCCAAGTAATCAAATTTCCTACATTCTCAAAATTCCTGTACAAAGTTCACAAAAACTACGAATTCGACAACATAACAAATACAAATACCCAAATTATAGCTCTATTTCATCAGAACATTACTGACAAGCTCAAATTTTTATTAAATCCAAACAAAATACACAAATCGCCCAAAAGGAAAATTACGCACAAATCCCAAATCCAGAGGCAATTGAAAGAACCTCACCATCAAATCACCGGACTCAAAGCGGCGAGCATAGTCCTCCGCGGCGACCATGGCGGCGGCGGCTTTACGCTGGAGGGCAGCGCGCTTGGCCTGCGCCGATGCCGCCGCGGCAGCTGCGGCAGCGGCTGCCTCCTCATCGACGGCATCTCTCGGCGGCGGAACGAGAGGCAGAGGAGGCGGCGGCTGGGGCGGCGCAATCCGCGGAACGGCGACCTGAACGGTGGCGGTGGTCCCTTTCTCGCCGTTCCTAACCCTAATTCCCCACGGATCGTTGAGAAAGTCCTCGACTTTGCGCACCTCGTCGAGGAAGGCATTCCCGTTGAGGCTCCGCGGAAACCCTAGAGGACAAAAGCAGATTCGGCGGCTGCAAAAACAAAAAACCAACAAGAAAAGAAAAGAAACGCCATGGATGGAACCGGTGAGCTTCGCTCGAGCGAGAAAACAAGAGAGAGAAAGAGAGAGAAAATGGGGGTTTTAGAGAGAGAAAGAAAGTGGTAGTACCATGTAATTGGGCAAGCTACGTGAAATGCCATATTGAGGGAGAAGATTTTGGATTTGAATTTTTTTTTTTTTCGTGTGTGTGTTTTAGGAGATCGCTCGCCAAAAAAAAAAAAAATTCACTAAGCCACAAAAAAAAATATTATTATTATTTAATTATACGAAAGAAAAGAAAATAAAAAAAATAAAAAGAAAAAGAAAAAGAAAAGGCAGTTACATGGGGGTAGTAATACGATGAGAGAGGAGGGGGAGTTTTTGCCTATAGAGAGATTTTGCTGTTGTTTTAGAGAGAGAAAGATAGATATAGAGAGAGAGAGAGTGGGGGGACGAGAATGAGAAAGAGAGTTTGGGGCTTCTATGTAATTTTAAGGTTATGTGGGGGTACTACTCAGATCTGAAAATTTTCTTCTTCTCCTTAAAACGGTAACGTTTTTCTCTTATGTCGTTTTCTTCACATGTCAGAATACGACATGTCGTTAACTGAGAATTAATTTCATATCATGTCACGTGTTTTCACTTTTATTGCCGACCGTTTTCTTCATCTCTTCCAAACACTTCTGCGTTTCATTAGATGTCGTTTTTAATTTAATGTCGTCTTTCCACGTGCCTTCTACTTCCCCATGCATCTTTAATCAAAGTCAGCAAGGTATTTACATTTTAATTTTAATGTCGTTTTCCACATTGTACAAGCATTTAATGTCGTTTCAGCTAATTCGGGGACGGTCTTTTGACTTCTTACTCTTAATTTAATAATGTCGTTTATCACATAGTTCCAAACGACATTCTGGCGTACCTAATTAGTATGTCAACCTAAAAATGACTTTATTTCACACAGTCGCTTTGGCCGAGTGGTTAAGGCGTGTGCCTGCTAAGTACATGGGGAAAGTTCGAATCTCTCAGAAGACGATAATTGTCATGTCGTTTTAACAGTTGATGTCGTTTTTCCACAGTACCAAACGACGTTCCCGGCAGATCGTCAGAACCAACATGACTTTCTTCTTCTTCTTGCATATATATCTGTCGTAAAGGTAAAGAAATCATTTGACTTTTTACATTTAACGTCGTTTTTCACATAGTATCAAACAACAATCCGGGCACTTTTCTTTTCTCGAAATTAGATTAGAAGTGAGAGATTGAAACTTTGCTCGTTTTGGTGGAATAACTATTAGATTATGCCTGCAATAATTAATACGGGCAAACAAAGATGATGAAATCATAATTTCTATCAGTCTACAAACTATGATTGTACAAAACAAAATCATCAGGTCCTTTTGTTACAACTAGTATGCCTATGTCCCTTCTAGACTACAATAACTAGTTTCAAAAAATAAAAAAATAAAAAATTTACATGATAGAAAAATCATCATCAAGACCATCTAGTTCGCCCTTTAGATTATGTTGTTGGATGATCAGAACCGACGTCGTAGCCGAGAAATCCGACCCCGAGAGGACGTCGCCGACGGGGCCTAACTCGGGGCATTGCTGCCAGTCACTCATCCCAAATGTCAACACAGAGTTGACTCTGCCTCCTCTTCCCACTATGACAAGTGAGTACTGCCCTTCCAATGACCTCAAAGTCGAGTACGTCTCCGCCGAATTCGCAAGATGCTTCTCCAAATACGAGACACGGCCGCCTCCGACATGTCTCTCGTAGAAATCGGCAAAGCATTCGTTATCAAGGTTGGTCTCCTCTTCCTGCTCAGAGATGCTGATCCTGTAGTTGCCTGCAGCCCTTCTTGAGGCATTGTCCGAGTTGGTGTCCACCAAGAACCTTATCACGGTGAGCTTTACTCCGGGGTGCCGCGCCACACGCCCGGCATAGGCTAGACCTTCCCTATCGTCCTTGCCACCTATGAAGATGACTGCCACATTGAGAGATACATGGGATGTTGATGTTTTTCCGAGCAATCCGAAACCCCGGTCGACGAGGATTCCCACCGAGCAAGTGGCATTCCTTAACACCTGTTTAAGATATAGCAAGGGATCCTAAGTTTGTGAATGTTACCCTCTCAATTTGTGACTGTTTTTATCTCAGTTAAATAGCCCATGTTTGGATCACCATCTGTAGACTGTTTTTTGGGTACATTTTTAAAAAGTTTTCTGCGGCTTTTTCTCATGCACTAATTCGAATTTGATATTCATATTTACTTTTTGAATCTATGATCCAAACGGGCCATTGATCATTCTTAATGTGACATTGACTAATTTAGAGAAATTCCATGAACATGTTTTAAGTTTACCGACATTACCTTGCGGTTGACGTATCGAAAACCAGAATGGCCTTGATCCAATGTCCCATCCGAACGCAGGGTCTTGTGGAACGGCAATATGATGAGGGCCACCATCAAATCCTCGGCCAAAATGCACACATCTTGTGGCAATCCACTAAACGTCGAGAGAGCGAGCATTCGCCTAAGTGTGATGCCATCACCATCCTCCTCCATATAGGCTTCAACCGCCGCGGTGACTTCATTTCTCATCTCCACCACTGCCTTGTCTGTCACGGTAACCGTGTCCGGTCCATCGCCTTTCACTAACGTGGCGGCTATTTCGTTGGTGAGCTCAATCATGTCTGTGACATACACCACTATCCCAGGATCAGCTGTTCCTCTAGATATCTCCATGAAGTTTATGGTGGTACGCAAATTTTGAGGCCCATGAAGACATAGCAATATCCGGAGCTCGTTCGAAGGGTCAAGCACTTGAAGCGCCATGCGGTGAGTAGGCGCACGTTTCCTTGCTCGTTTGATGATTTGCGCCACAACCGACGGCGCATGCACCACGGTGAAAAAGATTGCTATTATCATCACTGTGCTGGTTGATGTAGAGGCTTTCCCAACCTGCATTTGTCAAGAAAAAGCAGTTACTAGCTGTTTACTATGAAACAAACGAGGATTGTTTATTGCATACATATATATATTTATATGTTTCACTAAGTATAATTTAGTTAATGAACAAACATGTCACTAAAAAACCCTGTTGATTTTCTTTATAACAAAACAAAGTTGAAACTTGAAGAAAAGGTTAAGATACTAACTGCGCGTGCAGCAATAGCCAAGTAAATGTGAAAATGGCCTTTGGTGGTGAGAAGTAAGCCAAGTGCAACAGACTCAGGCCAGTTGAATCCTAGCATTGCCCCCGAGATGACCGTGCCCAAAACTTTCCCAAAGGTTGCTATACCGAAAAGCGCAAGCAACCTCACCCATGTCATCAAACTGCCAGCCTGAAACTCCCCCAAATTAGACTCGAACCCCATCCAAAAGAAAAATATTGGGTAGAAAATGGTGCCTAACAAGTAGTTAATCTTGCTAACCACCCATCTTGACAATCGCCCTTCTCTCGGTAAGAAGATTCCCGCCATGAAAGCACTTAGAATAGGGCTATATCCATACACTGGAGAGCAACAACATATCAAGATCATGAAAGCCACAGAGAGTACTAGGTGAGACCCTTTCATCGGTTTGCCTTCCGGGTTCTCATTATTGACCCAGTTCATGAAGATCGGCGACAAAGTGGCTGCAACCACTGCCTGGAATAGTAAGGCACACCCCATTAGAATGGTGGCCCGAATTCGCGAGAAGGAGTCAGAAGAAGCATGCTTAACCTCATCGTCATCCTTGATCGCAGCCGGGTAGATGATGAAGCCAAGGGAGAAGACGAGGGTTGTGACGAAATCGGAGTGCATTCCTGCAGCGATGACAAGGCGGCCTATGTCGGACTTGCCTATCTTGAGGCTGGTTATGAGGCGGGTAAGCACCGGGGAGGCGGTGCTAGAGAGCATGGTGGCGAGGGAGAGGATGAAGTCCATCTCGAATTGGCCTGTGTAATGCAGAAATGGGGTTACGGCGCAGGCGAGGATGAAGGTAGAAACCATTCCGGCATAAGCTACTTTGGCATCCTTAGATGGTACCTTAAAGATTGTATATGGCTCCATTTCTATGCCCAACACAAACATGTAGCATATCATTCCAAAATCGACTATGAATCTCAATGTTTTGGCTGATGATTTGTTCACTGCCCGGTGTATGAACCCCAAGTTTCCAATTACCAATCCCACCTACACGCCATCAAAATTAACCACACAAAAATATTGGTTAAAAAAACAAAAGCCTTTCTCACTATTTGGTGGCAAAGTTCTTGATGAGAGCATGACTAGTGGAGATATTCCACTTGTTTGATATATTACTAATTGGGCTCCATTTAATATTTCTAAAATTCAAAACTAGCTTCAATATACATATTTTTCCTTCTCTTGTCTGCCTCAAGGAATATAAAAGTTTTCCAATCTCTATCCTGATCCAAGTCCAACTTCGTTCTGTGAAAATAGCTTGGTCAAAGATCATATTAGCATTAAGAATATTGAAGGTGTCAAAAAGAAGAAAAAAAATTTTTAAATGGAAGCAATGGCTCAATAGAAATATACCCGGCTTTGTTCTATAACATAAGTTCCAACTCATTAATTCAAACAAACACTATATAATATGCTGGGGGTATTCATGGGCAACAAGCCTGCCTTTAGTTTCCTTTTATTTGTAACCTTCAAGAAAAACGCCATAAACGAAAAACAAAACCAGCAATGCTATCAAAAACCAGCAATGCTATCAGATATCAGTTGTGTTCCGCATCACGATTCACATGAAGCATGCGATCCACCATACGTAAGTTGTGATGTCAGACATTACCAATTCACATGAGATCTATGTAAGACATATCCCATATAAGTTGTGATGTTGAATACTATTGATGCCGTTATCTTTTTTTAGAGAGAGAGAGAGAGAGGACATACGAAGATGTCGGAGGTGATACGAGGTTGGGAAAAGGGCCTCAAGATGTAATGGAGAGCATTGCAGAAACCGGCAATTAAGAAGAAACCCAACACATTGATGGCCACTTTTGTGAAGAGCTCAGTTAGCCTTCCCCTGCATTGACTGTCTCCAAACGACAAGCTCTCAAAATCATTCACGCTTATGTTTCCACTCGCCATTTTCTCCTCCTCCTCCTCCTCCTCCTTTTCTTCTTCTTCTTCTTCTTCTTACACATTCACCTTTCTCAAAGTTTGATTTCTTTCCTTTTTTTTTTCTTTTTTTTTTTTGGGTTTGAAAGTGGGAAAATGGCTTGAGATCGATACGTCTTCACCTTCGGATTGTGCTCCAAAGACGGAGTTAGTGGCTGCCATTCATTTGCATTGTTTGAGGAGAAAACACAGGAGTCTTGCTAGGAGAATCAGCCATGTCACTTCTTTTTCCTTTTTTTTCTCTTTCTTTTTTTTTTATTTTTTATTTTTTTTAACGACACTTTCTTGAGCCGTGTCACGTTGAGATACAGTTTGTCAAAATCACCAAAACAGAAAAATCCTTTGATAAATATACAATTTTGTCTGTACCTTGTTTAATGCGAAAAAGAAAACATATACGTGGGATTTGAACCCACGCCCTTTCGGACCAGAACCTTAATCTGGCGCCTTAGACCAACTCGGCCATCTCAACTGATNTCAAAATCACCAAAACAGAAAAATCCTTTGATAAATATACAATTTTGTCTGTACCTTGTTTAATGCGAAAAAGAAAATATGATACAGTTTGTCAAAATCACCAAAACAGAAAAATCCTTTGATAAATATACAATTTTGTCTGTACCTTGTTTAATGCGAAAAAGAAAACATATACGTGGGATTTGAACCCACGCCCTTTCGGACCAGAACCTTAATCTGGCGCCTTAGACCAACTCGGCCATCTCAACTGATGTTCATGAACCGGTGGAGAAATTCTATACTACCAAAAATTCAATTCGTTCTAGCCATATAAAATGTTGTGCCATTTCCATAATACGAAAACAGCTCTTTTTTTTTTTTTACCAAATAACAACTCGCTTTTTAGATTATTTGTTAAGCTGCTATGTTATTAATTTGTTCTTGCAAAAATCTATAAAAGATGAAACGACACAAGGTAAAAGAGAAATGTCCTACTAATACGACATGTCTTCTTACTCATTGTTGGTTTGGTTTGTCAAATGAAATAACACATCTTCTAAATTATAGAAAGAAACGACATTCCAAGAGAGAGCGCATTTAGATGAAGTGCCGCTTTTTATCTTATACCACAAACGACGTCTCATTCATGTGTACGAGAAACAGCGTTATATCTTGCTCTAATGTAAAACGACGTCATTCTTTTCTTTCTTGATTCAAACGACAACAACACGTCGTTACCACTAGCATGTCCTTTTTAATCACGAAACGAAATATCCTTATCTCCTGAAAACGACATGCCGTCTAAATATTGAAAAATAGAAGTGCTCAAATACTCAAAAATCAGTGGATTTTATCATTAAAAAATAAAAAATATATAAATAAAAACTCAAATGAATAAATTTTTTCTCTTAATTAAATTTCTTTCTAGATTTTTTTTTTTTCCATAAATGAAACTTCAAATATAATAAGTCTTAACACAACTTTTAACGGGGTGTTTGGTAAATGAGTTTAGTTTAAAATTTTTAAGTTTTAATAGTAATTTTTCAGAAAAAACAAAAAACTTAAAAAAAAAAGCAAAAATCATGATGAAAAAAGTACAATTTAGTTTAAAATAAAAGAAAAACAAAACATGCCCTAATTCTTATGGTAAACAAATATTATAAGTAAGTCTTAATATTATTTTGCACCCTATGGATGGGTTGGCAAGGTGGGTATTTTTATTAGGTTTTTCTCCTTTATTCACCTGAGTTCAATTTATATTGTCTCCTCTTAGACTTGATTCCAGCCAAAGAAAAACTCATATGACCAACTGAGAGAAACTAATATAAAGACACTTAAGGAGACACCTAGAGAAAGGGATTTCCATATGT
Source organism: Ficus religiosa (assembly GCA_024759925.1). NCBI lineage: Eukaryota > Viridiplantae > Streptophyta > Magnoliopsida > Rosales > Moraceae > Ficus > Ficus religiosa. The sequence continues at coordinate 17,303 of JAFMPE010124167.1, read as the reverse complement.
GGGCCAGATTTTTTTACAAAAAAAGTCTTAATACAATTTTTAATTCATTTGGTAAATAAATACAATTAATTATTCAGAAATACAAATAAATAAAAGAATATTGATATAATACTGACGTTGATGAATTAGATGTGATAGATTTTCCTTAAAAAAATATATATAAAAAAAAGCCCTATTAGATCAGCAAATTAATAGTAGTAACAATAATAAATATTTTCCCAATCTCTTTTCTGGAATCTTCTTCGATCAGTGAAGCTCCGAACATTTCCAGTCCAGTGTTTGACCCCATGCCTCGACGGCCTCTCAGGATCACCTCGTATCGCAACTTAAACCAACGTAAGAAGAAGAAGAAGAAGAAGAAAGTTTCTTTCCTTCTTTCTTTCTTTCTTTTTTTTTATGGTATAGTTTTCTTTTATCGCCTTTTGGTCCTCTAAGAAGGGCAAATTTCAGCTGAATTGAACAGTTCTGCTCTAGTTTTTTCTTTTTCTCGTGTAAATGCTCCTTTTATTTTTTCACTTTTGATTTGAAATGAGATTGACATCTAGCTGAAACAGATTTCTCGGTGTAATTATCTTTAATTTGGGTCTCTGAAGAAACCCATTTGGCGATTAGAGATTTTATCAGCAATGGAGGATGTTCAGGAGCACCAAAGCCAATCACTTGGTAATTTCTCATTCTTTTACCTACCTTGTAGATTTAAATGAAAAAAAAAAAAAAAAAAAAAGAGGGAAAGATTTCATATTTAAGTGTGTAATGAAGTGAAAAGTAAAATGTCGGATAAGAACTTTTAATCTGAATGGATATAACTTTGTTTACGGTTTTCATGTATTGCCTGAAATATTAATGGAATCAGATTATAGGTTATGGAGCAGGTACAACTTTGTATCTAGGTCTAACTGGTCAAAATTTTCGACTCTTACGAGTCTGTAAATCTGTTGATTAAGTAGGTAGAAAATTTGCATCCGAGGTTGATGATCGCATTTTATTATGTGTTTTCTGAGCTCTTGGTGCTGGTTTATAAATGAGGTTCTAGTTTGATGAAGTAAGTATATATTTGCATCTGAGGTTGATGATCATGTCTTGTTTCTTGTGGTTGATCTGTGGCTTTTTTTTAAATCAAAAAAGTGATTTTATTTTTTTAATTACATATATATATATATATATCAGATTGTAGTCACCGAATTGCCTGCAATATATATATATATATGTATGTATGTATGTATGTATGTATGTATATCAGATTCTAGATGATGAAGTAGGTTAAATTTCACCTGCAAAAACTTACTTTTGGGATTTTGAAATTGTAATTGATCCAATACAATATGATGATAAAAAGGTGAAAAACGAAGTAAAGATTCACTGGAAACTTAAAATATAATCAATTTTTCTTTCGATACAAATATAAGTTTTGCATCCGAGGTTCATGATCACGTTTTATTTGTAACTGTAGATGTGTTTTTGACTCTCGTGGGTGAATTGAAATTGTAGGTTGAAAGAGATCTTCAAAGAACTAACACCTCCATTATCATTTACAGGTCAAGATGATGAAAACGAAATAATCACTGAAAATGCCGCGTTTGTTCGTGGGGAACCTCTTCAAGATGCTAATGGACCTCCAAAGGTGGATTCAGAGGTGGAAGTTCTACAAGAGAGAGTCACAAAGCAAGTTATTAAGGAAGGTCGTGGCCCCAAACCATCCAAATATTCAACATGCTTCTGTAAGTACCGGATAGCTGCAAATGTTGTATAAGTGGCATGTTAACTTTGAAGATCTATTGAATTTTCTGTTTTTAATCTGCTTTCATTCACAACTTTGGTAATGGAGATAATCTTTTGCCTACTAATTTATACTCGGTTCTGATGAATTGTTCTGGTATAATCCAAGACTGTGTTTTGCTCTGAGGGTCTTCTGTTTGGTATAGATTGCATGGCAATTGTGATTTTTGGAACTTGCAAGTTAAATTGAGATTCTCTTCCTTAGCTCTGGGTTCGTTAGCATGTTTTAGTCATTTGTGAGATCCGCCAAGTATTTTAATGGGCCATGATGATCGCAATGGAAAACCTTCCTAGCAAGATCCCAGTTTATAGTGCTAATCTTCAGAGTCATCGTTTTGCTTTGGTTTTGCTGCTTCACAAAGTATTGACCCAAAACTTCGATGTCTGCTACGGTTCTCTTGTTTTTGTTTTCGTTGAAAGGGATGTTAAGCAATGGTTGGATATTGCTCTTATAATGAAATTTAGAAATTGGGACGTCTAGCTAGATTTGTCTTTGGTCTATATTATGGTGTTTTCTGGTTATCTAATTTATACTGTAAATGGATAGTGCACTACAGGGCATGGACCGAGAGCACACAGCATAAGTTTGAGGACACTTGGCAGGAACAACAACCCATCGAAATGGTTTTAGGAAAAGGTATCTTCCCAGCTGATTATTGACGAGTCCAATATATACATTTTTTTTTTTAGTGCGAATCCCAACATTTGCCATGTACAATATGTTAGTTATTTTTTCATCCTTTACCTTTAGATTTTTCATTTCTGATTCACATAGGCCTATGATTGCAAGTGTTCTGTAGTATGGTTAACGCTGAAATAGATGACATGGCCTTGTTGTAATCATACCTTTTGTTTCTTCCACAGAGAAGAAAGAAATGACAGGCTTGGCTATCGGTGTGTGCAGCATGAAGTCTAGTGAGCGGGCTTTGTTACATGTAGGATGGGAATTAGGGTATGGAGAAGAAGGAAGCTTTTCTTTCCCGAATGTTCCTCCCAAGGCTGATCTAATATATGAAGTTGAGCTTGTTGGATTCGACGAGACCAAAGAAGTAAGTTTCTTCCAAATGAACTCCTAAGTTGTTATGAACAACATGTGCTTGACATGTATGAATTATTTTTATCAATAGGGGAAAACTCGCGGTGACATGACTGTTGAGGAAAGGATCGGTGCGGCAGATAGAAGAAAGATGAACGGAAATGCTCTGTTCAAGGAGGAAAAACTGGAGGAGGCTATGCAACAGTATGCAATGGTTACTAACTTATGTTCCTTTAATTTTACTCTCTTTTTTTTTTTTTTTTTTTTTTTTTTCCTTAATCATTCTTTATTGGAACTTGTGTTTGCACATTAATTTTTTTGCCCTGCTTCCTTTATGATAAGTCCTTTGTTTTCTTGATATCAGGCAATAACGTATATGGGTGATGACTTCATGTTCCAATTGTTCGGGAAGTATCATGACATGGCCATGGCTGTTAAGAATCCGTGCCACCTTAACATGGCAGCGTGTTTAATAAAGCTTAAGCGCTATGAAGAAGCTATTGGACAATGCACCATGGTAACTATGAGATTCCACTGGCAAATTGTAAACACATCTTACTTTTCGATACCCAAGCTTTACTTGTGGCAAGATGTTTCTTCCATTGTCAATCAATGGATAACTGCCAATGTGGTGACAACTGAAAATTGAAAATTTGGACAGGTATTGGCAGAGGATGAGAACAATGTGAAGGCACTTTTCAGGCGAGGAAAGGCGAGGGCAGAGCTTGGACAGACGGATGCTGCCCGGGAGGACTTCCTGAAGGCACGTAAACTTGCGCCCGAGGACAAAGCAATTGCGAGGGAGTTGCGTTTGCTGGCTGAACAAGACAAGGCTGTTTATCAGAAGCAGAAGGAGATCTATAAGGGAATCTTCGGACCGCCACCAGTAGCAAAACCCAAGCGAAGTAACTGGTTGATCCTTTTCTGGCAATGGCTGCTATCGTTATTCTATCGCCTTTCTAGACGCCAGAGCCAAAAATCTGACTAGTCACGCTCTTAGACAGAGGAGATAATTTGTGTGTCAAACTAGCCTTCTTGAATGACAAATTAGTCCTGGTCTTGACTGTCTGTGAGCCAAATGTTTAGGCAAAAAAATCAAAGGACCAATTGTTTTTAGAGTAATTGACCCAAAGAGTCCCTAAACTCTTTACAAGGTGACGATTTGGTCCATGTTTTAATTTTTTTTTATTAAGATGACTCTAAACTCTTAAAATGTTGACAATTATAGTCATTTATGTTCAAAACCGTTAAATTTCTCACGGAATCTTACTAAAATCATATTCCCACAACAACTCCAACCGTCGTAAACTTGTGCCTGAGGACAAAGCAATTGTGAGGGAGTTGAGTTTGCTGGCTAAACAAGACAAGGCTGTTTATCAGAAGCAGGAGGAGATCTATAAGGGAATCTTCCGACCACCTCCAGTAGCAAAACCCAAGCGAAGCAACTGGTTGATCCTTTTCTGGCAATGGCTGCTTTCATTATTCTGTCGCCTTTGTAGACGCCAGAGGCAAAAATCTGACTGGTCACGCACTTACACAGGGGAGATAATTTGTGTGTCAAACTAGCCTTCTTGAATGACATGAATTAGTCCTGGTCTTGAGTGTCTGTGAGCCAAATTTTAGGGGAAAAAATCGAAGGACCAATTGTTTTTACTCGTTCATTTATATAAAAACAAGGGACCAACTTGTATGATCATATATGTGTTGCTCGTCAAACCTTTTTTTTTTTTTTTTTTATGAGGTTTCAATTGCATCGTGAAATTTAACCACCACCTTTTCGAAGGTATGAAAACCAATCTGATTCCTCTTTGATAACTCTATTCTTTTCTGCCTTGTTTTTTCCTCTATAATTTAGGGATGGGCAGCGGGTTGGGCAGCCTTCCCTGGCTCCCTACCCGTTGGGGAAAGATCTTCGTCCCCGCCCCTTTCGACACGTTTTATTAACTCCGTAATGACCGGATTCTTTTGGGATTGGGATTTTCCCACCTCATTGCGGGTAATCGCATACAAAGGCCAAAGCATAACTCGTAAAATATGCTGAAGTAATCATTTAACCAAAAGAACCAGATTGCAACATTCTATACACCACTAAAGCGCTAGGTTTTTTTTTTTTTTTTAATTTCATTTTGTTGTTGTTTGGACAAATATATATATATATATATATATTTACAACTATACAAAATACAAAATAGAAGCCGAATCCCAAGTAACATAAACATTAAACAGAACCCCATTTTGCCAATCTTTCATGATCACAGGTTCCAACAGCCCAAACAACATTTTTTTTAAATTGAAAAACAAAAACAAAAACAAAACCAAGAACAAGAACAACTACCATTGTTGTTTAGGAATGGACATCCAAGCAAAGTAGGCACAAACCATCTGTTGTGATATGTACACGTATACGGCAAAAGATAAGCTCATCAAGGTCACATCTTTCCAGTCACCCTTCTGCTTTGGGCTCAAATTCTCTCTCAAGGACTTTCCCAACTCCTCAACTCCATGGAAAATGGGCAAAGATTGCTTCTGTCCTTCTTTCTTTTCCTTTGTTCCAATCTCTTCCTTTTTTGTAAGCTCATCAGTTGGCTCATGGCTCTGGCAAGACATGATAACTAGAGTTCTTCGACTACTCTCTGGGAATTTCCGAATGTTCATGATGTTTTTGCCATATAAATGATAACCCCAAGCTGAAACAGCTGCCATAATTACAAGATCATTAAAAGAAAAAAAAATGTTTATCAGAATTTGAACAAGAGAAAGAGGGTTTTTTTTTTTTTTTTTAATTGTATTTTGATCTTATAATGGGAATTGGAGAATGAGAAAAATATTTAGCAAAAGGAAAAGGCATGTACTGACCATTCAAAGCAATGGTATTGTATGGATAAAACTTTGGCTCTGTCTATGTGAGGACAAATTAGTGGCCCTCTTGAAAGCTGACTTCTTTTTTTTTTTTTTTTTTTTCATCTGATTCATACAAGGACCCCCCCCCCCCCCCAAAATTTAAGCAAATAGGTAATTTTTAAAAACTTCTTTAAAAAATATCAAATGATTTTCTATTTAGAAAAATGCTCGGTGATTAGTGATTTATAGTAAGAGATTGATTGCCCCCTTAAAATATATATTAATATTGATTAATCAATGATTGAAATGAGCAATCAATCAAATCGATGATTTATATATTTTTTTAAATGACTATTTTTTTTTTAATTCAGATATTTAAAGAAAGCCATTTACCCATATATTGCATCTTTTCCGGCCTAAGGAAGAGTGGAATAACACGGATCGAAACTATTGTAAATGTTTACGTGTTAATGCCTAAAAGCATTTAAGGATATGATTCTTAGAGCATGTTTTATATGTTGGTTTAAACTTAAGGTTTAAACTCAAATTTTTATCTTTTTCTGAAAAAGTTTTTTGTCTTTTCAAAAAAAAAATTTTGTCTTTTCTAAAAAGTTAACAAAAATTACTATTCAAACTTACTCAACTCAAATACCAAACACCCCCTTAATCACTAATTATAGTGCCAAGAAATTAGACAATATCCGTAGCAATTAAGAAGTTAATATTTTGGAAAGAATTACTTCAATTTTAATCTCAAAGTAATTACATACGGGTTACTATTATTTTATTGATAGCATCAAAAAATTATCATGTTAAATAGAATTAAAAGATTACATCTTCCAATAAAATTATGATAACTCACCCACCACATGATTGGTATCAAATAATTAGGGTTGAAGTTGTGTCGCAACACTAATCATTAAAAAATGATACATTTAAACCATTAACTTAGGAGGGAAAAAAAACAAAAACAAAAACAAACAAACAAACAAACCGTCAAGTTAGCTCTAACACACTGATTTTTGTGCCATCAAGTAAAGGAGAAAAATCAACTTGCGAAAAGAGAGAAAGAAAAGTTACAGTTCCCCTAACATAACAGTCCCACATTGGAAAATAATTAATTTTATGGCTCTTTAAAATCCGTACAAAAAGAGATTGAGGTCCCTTTTAAGTTCACGCCTAAATTTTACATATCATTATATTCCAAGTATTATTGTGGAACTGAACTATTTTTTCTTATGCAAAAAATGGATTTTCTAAGCAGAAGGGTTCACAATTTGCAATGTCAATTGAAATAATGGATCATATTTTAAGGTTGGTTTTGTTTTAAATTTTGTTATTTCAAATGTTATTCATTTCTTTCGTTTGCGTGAAGATTATGTTCTAACTTTAAAAAGAATTAGCATGCGTTTGGAGCACGGGTGTGATAGGTAATTTTTATGTTGAAATTTGTTAAATTTTTAAAAATTAATTATAATTTTTATCGACTTTTTAGAAAAAAAAAAACAAAAACTGATAAGAAAACTTTAGATTCAAAGTTAGAAATCAAACAAACCATTATTATTGCAAGTGGATTAATTAATAAAAAAAAATTATAAAATAAAATGATCATACACATGAAGCTTGACTTAAATTGAAAAACACTGATGTTATATAGTTTTGACACAAGTGATTGTAGAGGTTGAAATCTACAAATAAAATAAAGTTATGACCAATAACCAGAAAGGATGAGTGGCAAATTATCAACGGTGGCAAGTCGATTGGACATAAATGCAATAAAGTAAATACTAGAAAAACAAACAAAGACAAAAAGACGTGAATTCATAGAGGTTTGCCAATAATCTTTAGGCAATGGGAGAGAGTGGAGGGGAATTTGTGAAATAGAAAGTGTATTCTGCTGAAGATGGTGTGAATGATGAATGCATTGGGCTTACGTTGAATACCTCTATTTATGAGAGCTTATTACTAGCTTTAGTTGCATGATTTCACTCAATTATGCTTTCAATCTGAACCTTTATTGCCTTACTTTGTGTCCATTGACTTCCAATTCACGATTGCTTGCAAGTGATTCGAAATTGCCTTTTAAGTGAGATTCGTCTATTTTGTTTGTGATTCTTCATTGATATGTTGAAATGATTTTCTTATACTAATTTTGGGATCAACTTTTTATGATTTTGATATAATTGACTCACTAGTCAATTATGTGTTGACTGGTAACTTGTTTTTTTAGTCTGTAGACTGTTTACTCCTAAATTGTCTCATATTTCATGATAATGTATATTTTTTTTTATAAGTAAAAAATGAAGTATCTCACTAGTAATTAATGTCATTTTTTTAATGATAAAATGATGTAACGGATCATAATTAAATTGTCTCTCTCTCTCTCTTTTTTTTTTTTTTTTGGTTACGGTATAGTTGTTGCTTGCACTTATCCTTCTAAATTCAAGAAGAGTTTTTTCTCTCCTCTGAAAGATTACCCCTTTTTCCTTGAATAAAGTCGACAACTTATTCATTTTTTTTTTTCTTTTGGAGGAGAAAGAATAACTTGACTGCCTCTTGGAAAGAAGGATAATGCCAAAAACATTAAAATGCCTTCACAACACAAGCAAGTAATTTGTTTTGGTATCTCCTATTAATATCAGAAATTTACAGAATCAATTTGGATGAAAATCAGCACAAAATGAGATAAGAACAGCATTCTCATTTGGGCCAAAAACTTCCAAAATCCGCCCAATTGACTTCTTCTCTTTAACCGTAGATTCGCTATAGAACAAAAATTTTGGGCCCATCCCGACCGTTGATCTGTCATAATTGTGCCTTACACGTATGGTCTAACTCTTCCAAATGGTGGGCCCAGCCGAAAATCAAAACTGAGGTCTCAGCTCTAAATCTTAACCACTACAAAGAATCTCCACCCTCCATTTCACAGCCAACATTTAATAATTAGAACAAGAGGAGAGAGAGAGTCAAAATCAAAGCAGAATTGTGACGTTGGAAGTCTAAGGAAGAGTCAAACCGTCTCTTTCATCCTTTTTGAACTGCTTACTGTTGTCGGTATATTCGTGGAAACTCGCCGTATGGTGCTGCCAGTTGTGTTTGTTTAATATTGACGGACAGGATCGCGAGTACATAAAATTTTGTCATCCTTTATCATTCATAAAATGCGATTGGCCAATGGTGAAACCTTTTCTTTGTCAAAGTATTACACACGACAAAAAGTTGCAGGCTCCACTGAAATAGAAAACGGAGAACCAACTGCACAACGACACGTGTCATCAAAGGACTGATTGGTCAAATCAAGTTGAAAAATCAAACCATTACACATGCATTTTGAATTATGGTCAAGGTTGAATTTTGTTCTCCAGAATCAGAGAGAAAGGAATAGAGTGAAAAGAATACAAAAGACACTAGGAAAGAGAAAACAATAATCCTATTTAAGAACTTGCTTTAGGGATGATGTCGTGGAATATAGATCGTCATTTCTTGTATGTATATAGAAATGTTAAGAATACACACTCTAATTTTAACCTTTTAAATATAGTAGATGTTTATAATTGACGTGGTAATTATATTATAAAAAAATGATAATTCACATACTATATAAAATGATACTTAAACAATAATATTGAAGTCATTGTCCCTAATATAATATATCTGTTAAACTTAGGATTTACATTTTGTAATGTAATCATATATGAGCTTCTCGTTAATTTACGACTGCAATCATTGATTTCTTGTTTTGTATTGGTATATAATTTTCTGATCTTTATATGAGATAACATTATCCAATTTTCCGATTGTCACGAGAATTTTTCTTTTTGCCCCTTTTCGTTTCTTTATTCAATGTAAGCAGTTTATGATTGGAAAATAATAATTTTTTAAGTTCAAAATAAATATTTATTTGACTTTTTTTTTCTTTTTTTAAGGAATTATATATTTTAAATGAAAGAAAACATAAAGCATGACTATGAGTCATGTGACAACAGATTATAGAAAAAGCATGACACAAACCACTAGTAAATTAGAATGAAACATAAGAGGGAAGAAGAGTATCTAGTATTGAAACAAGACACCGAAAAAATACATCAAAATTAAGCACGTACTTGATTCTTTAACAACATCATATAGATTCAATAAAGAATATACAATCGACTGAACCTAAGGAACCTGTGCTCCCGTTGGGTATGTCCACTTAAATCGGAGTTTTTGATATATTTTTATTGGAGTTGAGTTAATGGTTTGAATAGTGTGTTTGATTGAAAATACTTAAAAAGTGTAAAATTTGAAATTTATTCGGAAAAAATAGTAATATGGATCTTATTTTATTTGTCTTGTCATTCTATACAATTAAAAAAATCATATTATTTTGATTTGAAAACAAGAAAGTCACGAATTTTTAAAGTTTAAAGTTTTAAAAAGAGATATTGATATGCAAATAATGGAATTGACTTAAATTTAAAGAAAAAGACAAAAAAAAAAAAAAACTTTTGAAAAAGTTTGATTAAAGTGAACCAACTAAACATAGACTAAAAACCAAACAAACACATCAACAAATTGGGGGAAAAAAAAAACCACCACAATTACAGACCCAAATACAATAGAAAACAAAGAAACCCCTACAAACCGAATGTTACTTTTAACAAACACTATTCCATCACAAATTTAATTTAAATACACAATTCAATAAAACATTTGAATGCTAAGAGGATGGGGGTGTTTGAATATGATGTTCTGCATCTGATTTCCAAAAAAACTTTTGTACATATTTATAATAAACTCAAATTTAAAAAATGCATAATTTTGTTAATTCAAGTTGAAGTAAGATAATTTTTTTTTATAAACCGTTTAAAATTTCGAGAGAAATAAAATAAGATCTACATTGATATTTTTTTCTGAATATATTTTAAGTTTTTATATTTTTTTCACTCAAAACAAAAAAAAAATTTCAACCAAATACATATTTATAAACCTCCAATTAAAATATATCTGAAAATTCGATCTTCAATCACCCTCCAAAACGACCGCAAACATTCAATTCAAACGAACATTTAAATCCAATCAATCATCCTATTATAAGATCATAAAGAGGACACTACACATCACAGTGCACTCGGCCACACTCAAGTCTAAAAAATAAAAAATAAAAATCCTACGACCAAGTGCCACAAGTAACATGCACTGGAAAGACGCACCCCTGTCCCAAAATTGGGTCCCAGTTCAAACACTTTGCACCTCTCCCAACAAAAGTCCTCCTTCCTCTCTGCGTTCCACGTACATTGCGTATTCAACTCTCTCTCTCTCTCTCTTTCTCTCTCTCATTTCTTTCTCAGCAGTTAAGCTGCGTTGACTGACATAACCCCCAAAAACCAAATCCACCTTCTTTCTTTCGTTTCTTTCCTTTCCCTTTTTTCTTCCTCCTTCTCTTTCATTTCCCACCTTTCCAATTATGCCCTCCTTACCTCCCCATATTTACCCCCCGCACCCTCCCCGCCGGCTCGCTTTCTCCGCCTCCCTCCTAGCCCTGCCGTCATTTCCCCTCTCTGGTTCCTCCATTTTCTCTCTCTAGAACACCAGATTCTCTCTCTAGGGTTTTTCTCTCTCTTGCTTTTTAGCTCTGTAATTTTTTGGATTTTTTTTTTGTGATTTGAAATTGAGAAATGAAGAGGCTGAGATCGAGCGACGATCTGGATTCGTATGGGAAGGAAAATCCGAATCCGAACCCGAATCCGAACAGGTCGTCGTTGTCTTCTTCTTCTTCGCATAGAGGCTTCTACTACAAGTCCGATACGGTGAGGAAGGGTTTGGTGTCTTCGTCGCCGTCTGGTGCGGCGGCGGCGAGTGGTGGCCGGTACGATTGGGATCGATCGGCGGTGGAGGACGATCGGGAGGGAGCGAGGATGGTGCGGAAGCGGTCCGAGCATGATTTCGAGGGTTTCGATCGGAGGAAAGGGTTTGATCGGTACAGGGATGGCGGCGGCGGCGGCGGCGGTGGTCGGGGAGAGAGTAGAGGATATGATCGGAGCTTGATGCACCGGTCGGAGAGCTTTTGTGGTCCGAGGAGGGAGTTTCCGAAGGGGTTTAGGTCGGAGCGGGACCGGTCGAGGAGGGAAGGGAGCGCGGTGTCGTCGTGGCGGAGATTCGGCGGCGGGAATAAGGAGTTTGATGATGGAGGAGGGAGTAGGACTAGGTTGGTGGAGGAGAGAGGGAAGGGGATTAGGGATGTGAGGTCGCCGACGTGGTCGAGGGATTCCGGGAGCGAGCAGTCTAGGGTTAGGTCTCCTCCTCTTCCGGCGAGGGGATTGAGGGACGGGAAATCGATGTCTGTTTCGGTGTCGAAATCGAAGTCGAAGTCGCCGACCTGGTCGAAGGACTCAGTGGGGAGTGAGCAGTCGAAGTGTGTCGAGGTGAAGAAGACCAGTGAGGAGGAGGAGGAGGAGGAGGAGGAGGAGGAGGGAGTTCAGGTGCAGAGTGGGAGCAGCAGTGAAATGGAGGAAGGAGAGCTCCAGCCGGAACCGAAATCCGAGGCCGGAGGTAAATCCGAATCGGTTCCGGAAGGTGGAGGTGAAAAGGAGGAAGAAGTTAAGGTCCATGGTGAGAGTGAGGATATGGATATTGTTGTAAAGGATCAAGATGAACTATCGAGTAAAGAAGAGATGGATGAAAGGAATGAGGAGGGTGTTCGTGAAGTTAAAGATGTAGATGGAGAAGTTGATGGATTTCCGAAGCACGAGAGCAATTCGGCTACGGAAAAAGTCGGCAGCGGGTCCGATATTAAGACTGAAAGCCATAATGAAGGTGGTAAGAGAGAGGAAGATTGTTCGAGGGGCGGTGAGGAAGGTAAGGATGAGGCAGCACAACGCCACCCAGTTGGGGAGAAGTTGCAGCAATCGGATTCGGAACACAGTGAGAACAAGGGTATAGATCTTGAGGCTGAGCTAGAGGGTGTCGAAGAGACGGGGATGGATAACGAAAGAACGGAGGATGGTGCGGTTGAAGAAGACATGACAAAGGCAACAGAGAGTTTGGCTCAGAGTTTTAAGGATAAAGGGAAAAGTGTTGTGGTTACGCCGACAAATGTTGTGGATTCTGCTGTAGGTGATGGTGGCTGGATTGAGAGAGAGCCCGGAGATCTCATGGCTCGCAAAGAAAGTGATATAGAACTGGAAGGACCCAGCACTAGAGGGTTTGAGCTGTTTAGTAGCTCTCCTGTAAGAAGACAGGAGAAAGCTGATCGATCTGGTGCTAGTAGCATGCAGAAGGACGAAAAGCTCACGCTTGAACCGCTTGATCTTTCTCTTAGCTTACCGAATGTTTTGTTACCCATTGGTGCAGCTCCCGGTTCCCCTGGTCAAGCGAGGAGTGTTCAGTCCTTGACTAATACGTTTAGGACCAATTCGGATGGGTTTACGGCGTCGGTGTCCTTCTCAGGCTCGCAGTCGTTTTATCACAACCCCAGCTGCTCTCTGACGCAGAATTCCTTGGACAACTTTGAACAATCAGTTAAAAGTCGTCCTCTGTTTGGGGGGATCGACTGGCAGGCGCTGTCTCAGAATGAGCCGAAGAACAATAATAAAGAAGTTCCGCTGTATCAAAGGATCTTGCTGAATGGAAATGGGTCTCAATCTCACCAGCAATCTCAACCGGCTTCGAATGGTCAATGTGGGCAAGGTCAGCATCCCAAGGGGCCGGAGGGTAGTAGCTCTAAGATGGCCAATGGCTTGGAAAGGCAGCTCAGCTTCCATAAGCAGTTGTCGGGTGGTGGACACTCGAGGCACCACCATGATGATGTAAGGTCACCTTCCCATAGTGTTGGGTCTCATGATATTGGATCAAGCTATAGTTTTGAGAGGAAGAGGTTGATGAGAGAGAAAAGTAGTGGTAGTTTATATAGGACTAGTAGCTCTAAAATGGACCAAGAACAGTCTCCCTTTGGTGGGGTTGAGGTTGTTGAGACGGTCATTGGCAGGATGGTAAGAGAACCGATACCGTTAATGGCTAGGAAATTTCATGAAATGAATGGACAATACTTGGCATGTCTAAAGGAGGGCATTCGTGAGACCATGCTGAACACGGATAAACATCGACAAATGTCTTTATTAAAGAAAGCACTGGTGAATAGGCCGGAGCTAAACTTGGAAATGCTACTGAAATCCCATAGGGTACAGTTAGAAATATTAGTTGCTCTCAAGACTGGTTTGCCGGATTTTCTTCAGCAAGATATGAGTGTTTCATCTTCTGATTTGGCGGAGATTTTTCTCAACTCAAGGTGCAGAAATCTCGCTTGCCGAAGTCCCGTGCCTGTGGATGAGTGTGATTGCAAAGTTTGCTCTCAGAAGACTGGCTTTTGCAGCGCTTGTATGTGTCTTGTCTGCTCGAAATTTGACATGGCGTCGAACACCTGTAGTTGGGTTGGTTGCGATGTGTGTCTTCATTGGTGCCATGCTGATTGCGGGTTGCGGGAGTCCTATATTAGAAATGAACGTAGTGCCACTGGGTCACAAGGAACGTCTGAGATGCAATTTCATTGTGTTGCCTGTGATCACCCTTCCGAGATGTTTGGCTTCGTAAAGGAGGTTTTTCAGAATTTTGCAAAGGAGTGGACGGCTGAAACTCTTTCCAAGGAACTCGAATATGTCAAAAGAATTTTTGCAGCAAGCAAGGATTTGAGAGGGAGACGACTTCATGAGATTGCTGGTCAAATGTTGACAAGATTGACGAATAAGTCCGACCTTCCTGGCGTTTACAGTCACATCATGGCCTTCCTGAATGGTAATGAAATTTATCTTCTCAAACAAGAATTCTCTCTTTGTTGCTTATTCTTGAAATTTATTAACTGATTAACTGAGGTGTGTTCATGTGCAAGACATCGAGGAAGCAATTAAAGAAACTATTAGAAAACAAGTTAAAAGTTTCTCTACATATACAGATACGAGAGATCTCGTGCCTGGGACTTGTTTCGTTTTTAATGTTTGCGGGGGGAATATATGGGTACTTGGACGGTTAGAGATTCTTAAAAACAACTCTTATACATATTCTTGTTTCAGTCATTAGAACGTAGAATTTGGAAAATCTCTCCTTTGGCCATGTTTTCTTGCAATTTGTCTAAATGAAAAGTAATGTTTTATCTCTCTAATTTTATGATGTAAATAATTTCTTTAGTGAAAGTTCTGTTTCAGGGTTAAGATTACTTAAATCTGTTTGTAACTTTACATTTGTGCTTGAGGTGGTTGTTTTTTCATGCGTAGCGTAGCAATTATATCAAATCAACTGATTAATGGACTTCCTTATTCAACCTTTTAGAATAATTGGTTTTTGTTTTGATTTAACAGATGATTAAAGAATTATTTTATGTTCTATTATACACCCAATAGACTTGACATTAAGTCAAGTGAAGGCTTTTTACTACTTGTCCATAGATATCCAAATTCTGATGCCAAATAGATAGTTCAAACTGCATAGGAACTCTAATCGATTTTATCCCTATTTTAATGCGTAATACATGATATGCAATATTCTTGTTTGCTTGAGAAGCGAAAGTATTAGGTTTTCTTTCCCCCATTTTTTTGTTTCTGTTGCACTTTTTGCTTGTTTAGGCCTCTGGAGCTCGGAGTATTTAAGATTTTTATATAAATATTTTTGTGGTGCTGGAAATTGGTAAGCTGTTGATTATCGTTTGATTGGTAGTTGTACCTCATCCTTATTGCTAGCTTTGCAAGTGTTGGTGTTTCGAGAGATAGCTTTTTCGCAGTACTCTGTTTGGGATTCTTCCCTTACCTACTTCTTTTAGTCCTTCCTACTAAATGCAATTTCTGCTCAACATGGAAGCTGAATTATGAGATTGTTATTTACGCACGTCTCTTTGATTGCAGATGGTGATTCTTTCAAGTTGAGCAATACTACTCTTACATCTGGGAAGGAACAAAGTAAAGGGAGCAATGGGACCGCCGGGCCGAGCCAAGAGCCTGCGTGGCTAAATTCTGTTTTTCCAGAAAAGGCCCCTCAGTTGGAAATACCTGCCAGTTTACTTCCTAGCTATAGCTATGTCCGGCATGATAAACGCATTGTGGACTTGGAGTTGCAGACAAGTAGTACTCTGAAGGAGCCTCTTTTCGACGAGTTGGAGAGTATTGTGAAAATTAAACTTGCAGAGGCTAAAATGTTCCAGGCACGAGCTGATGATGCGAGAAGAGAGGCTGAGGCGCTGCAGCGCATAGCCATTGCAAAGAACGAAAAGATTGAGGAAGAGTACACCAGTAGAATAGCAAAGTTGCGGTTGGCGGAATCAGAGCAAATGCGTAAACAGAAGCTCGATGAACTGCAGGCTATAGAACGAACGCATGTCGCGTACTCCAATATGAAGAGGAGAATGGAAATGGAAATTAGAGATCTTTTAGTGAAAATGGAAGCTACAAAGCGGAACCTTGCTGCGTAAATTGGCCGATGAACTAATTTTTCTGTCGATTCGTCATCTTTTTCGCAGGTAAATTGCATCCCTTCGGTTCCGAAATATTGTTTCTACTGTAATCTAAGCTTCTGATCCACAGTAATTGTTTGTTTTAGGTGTTTTTTTTTTTTTTTTTTTTTTTCAGAAATATTTGTTTCTGTTAATTAGCTTTGAGAACAACTAACCAAAATTATGTACAGAGATTGATCTCTTGTGCTGTAAAATCAATCTCCAGCTTGTTGGAAACTATCTTAAAAGAGAGATTATATTGAATATTAAGTATGCTTTATTTTTTTTTTTTCTACTTGTTAGGTTTCACAGCGTTAAAGCGCAGGGTTTTAATGTTGTTTGCAATAATTTCTTGAATGATTATTTTTTTTTAGAAGATACTGTTGATCAAACGTTTTTTGGTCTGGCATCAGACGTTTTGTTATGGTACTCTGCATGACTTTTTGATTGATTAAGGAAGTATTCTTAGTAGAATTATCATCTTTTGAACTGTTTCTTCAATTTTCCCCTTACTTTCCAGGTTTCTTTTTATTGGCCTTTTTTTTTTTTTGGTGAATTCTTTTTATTGGCTTTGGTGTATATGTAATATGATGATTCCTTTTTCTTTTTCTTTTTCTTTTTTATTTTTTTTATTTTGTTTCTGATGCAACTACTATTACTAGTATACTTGTTGCATCAAAAATTTGATTATTGGCTTTTTTTTTTTTTTTTTTAAATTTACTTTCTCCTAAACATTTTCTATGTTTCAAGCGTGTCCCATTGTAAATACTTTTTCTCCTAATTTAGTTCAAAAAAAGCATCTGAAGTATATAAATGTGAAGATTATTATACTAACATAATACAAAAAATTAACACTAGATCAAATGGCACACATAAACACTAAAGTTTTTGTCTGGTTTTGAGGGGAAAAATTGTCATGGACAATGGATGAAAAAAAATGTGATTACTCAAGTAAGTGTCTCGTCTATTCCCAAGGCAGCACGGTTTGGTTTTGGTTGAAACCTTCTATTTTTAATTTTTTGGTCCTTTACTCTTTTTCCTTTTGCTTTTCCCTTAATTTATTTTTGAGAAAATTTCATAAATTTCTCATGAATTTTATAACTAGTATTAATATGTCCCAAAAATTATGAAATATATCTATTGTGCTTTTGAATTTTAACATGTGTGTTAAGTTATCCCTACAATTAGTTGTTAATA
>JAFMPE010124166.1:3848-14806 GCA_024759925.1 Ficus religiosa | reverse complement strand
ATATATAGGGGCAAATGACTCCAATTTAGAAGGAAGTTGTAAAATCTGAAGCTTAAGGCCTTTTTATGACCTTGAATGAACAATTTGTTAGCCTTTTTAGCCTTTTCTTTTAAGTGAAGAACATAGAAATATTGCTTCTGATGTTATCTCATGAGGCTCAAATAACATGTTTTTGAAGCAATGTACGCTAGTTCCAGTTAGTGTATACTATGAAAAATCTGATTGTAGTTCCACGGTTCAAATATCTGAAAATAATACTACACTTTCCTCGTAACCTTTTGTTTTATGCGTTTATTCTTTTTTTGTGTGTGGACTGGAGCTGTAATGTAATGCCACAGTTCTGAAAGTAATCATAAGTGCAAGAATAGACTCTGTTTAAAAGTCGTAAAGATTCACTCTATTTGGTTGTGATCTGCCAAGTACATAGTCTTTAGTTCCAAATTCTAGGACCATGTTGTCCTTACTGTGAGTATGTAGTTGTGCATTTTGGAAGATTGTTTTGGTTGAAGATTCCTTTAGCTGGAATTCTTGTAGAATCAATATTCAATAATATTTAATCTGTGAGATACTTAAAACTGGACCAATTTTGTTAAGATTATGTAACCTTTAACTTGGTCTGGGCATTAGCAGTGAGCTCCTGTTCATTGTGAAACATTTTTCTAGGGGTATTGTTTTATCTCTAGTAACACATTGTTAGTTATGAAGTATCCACTACCATGCAAGTTTTCCGTTGCAAGGAAGTTTATTACTGAACTTTTCTTTCTATTTACCTTAATGTATTCTCAACAGAGCCTAAAGGGAAGCCTACTGAGGCCATGCGTGGGGGGAGGTAATGGATTGTTTCATCTCTCTAATCATTTCCACTTTTTGCTGCTGCCATTTGAAAAAAAAAAAAAAAAAAACAAATTTGTTGTACTGGTAAACTGAACCCCTGTTTGCGTGCACATGGCTCTTAAAGTGTTAAGCAGGTGAGCTTCTATGATGATGATGTACGCTTTTGGCAAGTTTGGCGCAACCGTTCTGCAGCTGCTGAGGCTCCATCAGCTGGTAATCATATCACATCTGCATTTAGTTCTCCAGCCCCTTCAACAAAAGGACGGCATTTTCTTGTGATTTGTTGTGAAAACAAAGCCATTTTTCTTGACTTGGTAACAATGCGTGGTCGAGATGTACCAAAGCAGGAACTTGACAACAAGTCGCTTCTCTGGTAATTAATGATTTATTGGACGTATTTATTTAGTTTTTTATTTCAATTTATTTTCTTGCTGCTGTGAGAATAAATTGAACTTCACTATTACTTTTATTCATAGATTATTTGTTGGTGACAAATGACAGTTGATCTTGTTTTTGACTGGTCTGGATTAGCATTGATCAAGAAACGAACAAATAAACTCCTTGTTTCTTTTTTATACAATTTTAATTATATTAGGAAGAAAAAAATCAAAGCCATCAGAATGCAAACTTGATGCAGATATTAGTTATCCGATTCTTCGAATGCAACTATCTTGCATTGATTCTCTGTTCAGTAAGGATAGTAGTCCATCTTGGACTTCTTAGATTTATTTCACTTCATCAGTTTTACCATATCTATTAACTTTCTTCGGCCTCCCTGATTTTTGGTCCCTTTGGGAAGTGACAAGGATAAACATGGAAATTGCATTTGGTGCAGAGGACGCAAATATTGTTCCTTATGATTCCTTTTAGCAATTGCAATTTGGTTTTCTTGACATTCTCCTCTAGTCTCCCCTGTACATGAATTATAATTTTATGGAATATTCTAATTAATCAATATCTAGCTATTACAAATTTTACACAAAATACCTGAATAAATGTATTTCATAGTTAGTTTGTCATTTGATGTTTTAGTTGTTGTTGTTGTGTTCTTTTTCTTCATTTTCTTGCTATTATTGTTGTTCTACTTTCTATTTTCTTTTTGTTTTTTGCTAAAGAGTTGTTCCTGTTAGTATTATCATAACTATAATTATGGTTAACGTTGTTATCTCTGGCTATTGCAGTATGGAGTTCCTTTCTAGAGTTGGAGATGTTCCTCTTGTTGCTTTTGGTGGATCCGATGGTGTCATTAGAGTACTTTCAATGATGACGTGGAAGGTGTGGAATTTCTCAAAATTTTTGGTTTATCACAACAACTATGAGTGATAATTGAGCTTATAACAATACTCATTTCCTGCAGCTTGTACGAAGATACACTGGAGGTCATAAAGGTTCAATTTCTTGTCTGATGACATTCATGGCTTCTTCCGGCGAGGTAGATCTTCGGTTCTAGAAAATGAAATTTGGTCTACTCCTCAATTTATAGTTTTTACATTTTTTTTTTAATGTAATTCAGTGTAGTTGCTTAAATACAAGTCACCGAAAATCTCAACACCATCATATCATGTAGGACATTCTCCTAATTTTTCTTGTATGTGAAACACAGTATGGTAGCAAATAATAAAGAGAAAGCTTTAGTTTTCTTTATCTTTAATCAGAACAATACACTTCATGCGTGTCTGGCGCTCTTATGATTTATAGAAAATAACCTTATTTTTAGTGGAACAACCATTTTGTTTCAATGCGTCATCATTTTTAAAACAAATTCATAAAATCTAAATTAAAGTCAGGTGTCACAATTTCATTCTTACACATATTCTTACAGGCATGAAAATACCTACTTCTGTACTGGATACTCTTGGCATGATTCTTTTGTAAACCATGCTTTCTTTGAAGTTAATTTTCTAGTCACTCAATTGCATTCTCATGTTATGTTTTGATCACAGGCACTTCTAGTTTCAGGGGCTAGTGACGGATTGCTTGTTCTTTGGAGTGCAGATCATAGTCAAGATTCTCGAGAACTAGTACCCAAGCTAAGCTTAAAGGTATGGGTCTTTGTTTTATTATTTTTCAAATTCTTTCTTTCGAATTTCATACTTGGTTTTAAGATTGGTTTGTTAACATGGTTTCAACTTTTTCTTAAAACTTTTGCAAGTGTATTAACTTTATCAGAATCTGACATAGACTGTGGTCCTGTTTTCGTGACAATATATGCATGATGTCCATGACTTTGTATGATAGTATAGCTACATAAAAATAGGATTCATGTTAACGTTTGTTAGTTTCCTATTTCCAGCGGTTTTCCGAATCTTTCCAGCTCCTAGTATTTTTTAAATGCACATAAGTGAAGTTTAACTTGATCTTTGTGGTTGCATAAAGCCGTATTGCTTCTCTTGTATTGACTGACGGAGTTCTTACTGTGCATGATTGTTCATGATACTTGTAGGCACATGATGGTGGTGTTGTGGCTGTCGAGCTTTCTAGAGTTATTGGAGGTGCTCCACAGCTTGTTACTATTGGTGCAGATAAGACATTAGCTATATGGGACACAATCTCTTTTAAGGTGTTCTATTAACTCCACAGAGTTTTTGATTCAAAAAGAAAAAAATTTCTTTTAACAGAAGAAAAAGCTTAGGCATGTTCCTTGTTGCTTTTTCTTACTAGTTTTTTTGTCTGCCCCTATTTTCAGGAACTGCGACGTATTAAACCTGTTCCAAAGCTGGCTTGTCATAGTGTGGCATCTTGGTCCCATCCTCGTGCCCCAAATCTTGATATATTAACTTGTGTTAAAGATTCCCATATATGGTATGTGCAACTTTTTATTCTACTACTGACTTACAATCTCTCTCTCTCTCTCTCTCTCCCCCTCCCTCCCTCCCTCCCTACACACTCACACATACACATTCTCGCTCTTTCTCTATTCTCAACTTTTAGCTGTTTAACAGTAGATTTTAAGAATTGGAAATGTGCTTTTCGGCTGACGAGCAATAAACTTTTTTCCCCTCCCCTTCCTCTTTTATCTTTTGTATCTTTAAAGAACATCAAAATAGTTTTCTGAAACTTTGTCAGGGCAATTGAACACCCCACTTACTCCGCTTTAACAAGGCCATTGTGCGAACTATCCTCTCTAGTCCCTCCACAAGTACTTGCACCAAACAAGAAAATTAGGGTAAGTTTATTTTTCTTTTTTCCCCTCCCTTCTGATTTTATGTTACTTCTCTGCTTCCGTCCTTAAAACTAAAGAACCTACATTAGTTAATTTGATGAGCTATTAGGTATCCCTTCCAACTGTTTTGTCTCATCCCTTCTCGGTTATACATGAATGCAAACCTTGAGCCCTTAGTTGACTGCTAAGCTGTTGTGAAGTAACTGTCAAGGGAATATATCTCATTGTGGTATTACTGGAGAGTGCTTTTTATACTATATAAAAGCTATCTAAATTTTTTTTTTGGCTTGATATTTAACTTGTTGCCTAAGAACTCTGTGAATCTTAGATGGCGCGTTACTAGTGACGTCAATAATTAAAAGTTGTATTTGTTGTCTTTTAAAATGACCTAGATTAAAGTGACGAATTTTTCTCCATGAAGACGTTTGAGCTTATATATTTGGGTGCCAAGCCTCCCAACTGAACCTTACACCATTGGATAATCAGTACCTTTTGCCTATACTGAATACAAGATGCTTGCTGGATGTGCGTTATGTAACGTACTATAGGTTTTAGGCTACAACATCTCAAATTTGGCAATAGTAACAAATTCCCCGTTTAATTGTATGTGCTTCTATACATGGCCAAACTGTTGCTTCTCTCCGTGTCAGTGTATCAACATTTTTTTTTCGATTTTTAATTACTATTTTTCACTTCAATACAAATCCATTTGACATGTCAGTTCTCTGTCAGGTTTATTGCATGACAGCACATCCTTTACAACCTCACCTTGTTGCTACTGGTTCCAATATTGGTATTATCATAAGCGAGTTTGATCCTAGATCTCTTCCAGCTGTAGCTGCCCTACCAACACCTTCAGGAAGCCGAGAACATTCTGCTGTCTATGTTGTTGAAAGAGAACTTAAGCTACTAAATTTTCAATTGTCCCAAATGGCAAATCCTTCTCTAGGGAATAATGGTTCTTTATCAGAAACGGGAAGGATTCGGGGAGATTCACCTGAACAGTTGCAAGTCAAGCAGATAAAAAAGCATATTAGTACTCCTGTTCCGCATGATTCATATTCTGTACTCTCTGTGAGCAGTTCGGGAAAGTAAGTTGCCTATAGTGCATTATTTTGGTTTGCTCATTTCTACTGTTGAATGGCTATTTAGGTGACACCTATTTTTAGCTCAAAATATTAGCTAGATTACATGCAATTGCAGTACAATATATTTTATTCATCTTCATTTCTCAATCTGCATTATTGGTCAAAATTTTTTTTCTTCTGGTGGTCAGTTTTATATTATGTCAAATCTGTATTAACCATTTTTACTGTCTAGTATCTCCGGTTGTGTACTCTTGTTGTACACACGTCTGTAATTTTACCCTAATTGTTCATTCTTGTTTACTTCTAGTCATTAAATGAAACAAACTTCTATCACCTGTTAATTTGTGGAGTTGAAATTCTGGCATTGTAATGTTGCTACTTTCTTTAAATGATCTGGTGGCAGGTATCTTGCAATTGTGTGGCCTGATATTCCTTACTTCTCTATCTACAAAGTTAGTGATTGGACCATAGTTGATTCAGGCAGTGCAAGGCTTCTTGCTTGGGATACATGTCGTGATAGGTTTGCCATATTAGAATCTGCCTTACCTCCTAGAATTCCTGTAATTCCAAAGGGCGGTTCATCAAGAAAGGCTAAAGAAGCTGCTGCAGCTGCAGCACAAGCTGCGGCAGCAGCTGCTTCTGCCGCTTCTTCGGCCAATGTTCAAGTTCGTATTTTGCTAGATGATGGAACATCAAATATATTCTCCACATCTGTAGGCGGCCGTGGTGAACCGGTACTTGTTCTCCAGCTAATTTATTTTAAAGATAGTGTTTCTGTCTTTTAAGAAACTATGAAAATAAGTTTACTCCTCATAGCATTGTTCCTTCACTTGAAAAATAAATTCCTTGGAGTTGATAAAAGCTTCTCGGGCACTGGTTTCTACGAACTAAATGTGGTATGGTAATGACAGTATTTTTACTCTCATGGTGGACACTTAAATAGACAAGTTGCCTTCTGGGCCATTCACTTGCCATATAGATCAAGAATTTGAGATGAAGATGTCTTTATCTAGCTAGTATTGTGCTAAGAAATTACATTCCTAAAATCTTAGGAATTTGATCAACTGCTTAATCTATATCACATGTATTCGTGGAACTCTGCATTTGAAAATTGGTATCTGTATCTAAGGTAAGGTTGCTCTCCTAAATTAAATATTGTAGGTCATTGGCTTGCATGGAGGGGCGTTACTTGGTATTGCCTACCGAACATCTCGAAGAGTTAGTCCTATTGCTGCAACGGCTATTTCTACAATTCAATCTATGCCTTTGTCTGGATTTGGGAGCAGTGGTCTCTCTTCTTTTGCCACTTTTGATGATGGATTTTCTTCTCATAGATCTCCAGCCGAGGTTGCATCACCTAACTTTCAGCTGTACAGGTATTTTGCACATGTGCACGTAAATGTAGGCATGTAATTTCACATTAGTTGTTCATTTCTAATTTTTCTACTGTTTGTAAATGGGAATGAGCTTGAATGGATAGCCTGCAATCAAACGGTTGAATAATGCGGTATTGTTTCTCTAAGTTGATTGACAAGATGTTTTAACCGTTTTTTCACATTTTTGTATGTCATCTAATCATGCAGTTGGGACACTTCTCAGCCCGTCGGTGGACTTCTTCCTCAGCCAGAATGGACAGCATGGGATCAGACTGTTGAGTATTGTGCTTTTGCATATCCACAATACATTGTTATATCTTCATTGCGACCACAATATAGATACCTGGGTGATGTTGCAATTCCTTTTGCTACTGGAGGTGTTTGGCATCGGAGACAGCTATTTGTTGCTACACCCACTACAATCGAGTAAGATACAGTAATTGATTAATGAAATATCTTTAAATCTGTGTTCAATTTTGTGATGTTTCCTGATATGCTTGGTATATTCTTCAATTCTCCATAGTCATATCATAAAAGGCTTTGAACACAAGTCTTTGCTTGCTTCATTTTTCATCAAATAAAATGTCACATTGGATTAAATTGGCAATAATCATTTCATTCAAGTGTGACCCATTTCTAAATAGGGGAAAATTCAACAGATTCTTTTGTCAAGTATTCTTACAAAATTACATGGTACTGGAAAATTTAGTGCGGACATGGAAAATGATGCTAGGCTCGAAAACTTGGTTTTTGATGTGTGATCCTGAAAATACTTAAGAAATTTCTAAATTGAACTCTGAGAAAATTACAATCGTAATGATAAAATAAAAAGTCTTTGAGAATCCATTTCAAAACTTTCTAACTGGAATTTGCAAATTGGATTGATGCTAGAGGTGGCAGTAATTTTATTTTGCTTCTCTGCAGATGTGTCTTTGTGGACGCTGGAGTTGCACAGATTGATATCGAAACAAAAAGGATGAAAGAGGAGATGAAACTGAGAGAGGCACAGGTGAGAGCTGTTGCTGAGCATGGTGAGTTGGCACTAATCTCAGTGGAAGGACCTCAAGCTGTTACTCAAGAAAGGATAGCATTGAGGCCCCCAATGCTACAGGTAAAAGAGCTCCTCAGTCTCATGGATGAGTTGCATGTTTACCTTTTGTTGGCATGGAGAAGTATCAAAAATTTTCCTTTAGCTTGCTCGAACTTGTAACTTGTTCAGGCAAAGAATCAGCTGGTATTATATAGACTGGCTGGCTCTACCTCCAACATGATTTTAAGTTTTTATCAATTCTAACAAATTTTAAACGAACCTGAGTTGATGTTGTAGACCTGGAAAATTGATAGTTTGTTCCTTAATCTGTGGCAAAAAAATGCAATATTACGATGCACACATATAGTGGCCTAAGTAGCAGAATGAATGTTAATTCATTGTGTTTCTGTTCATTTGAGAGTTGCATATCAATCTTTAAAATTTGTTCTCTAGGTGGTCCGCTTGGCTTCATTCCAGCATGCTCCTTCGGTGCCACCCTTTTTGTCATTGCCAAAACAATCTAGAGTTGATGGTGATGATACATTGATGGAAGAAAGAAAGGTCAATGAGATAGCTGTTGGTGGTGGAGGTGTGTCAGTTGCGGTTACTCGTTTTCCAACAGAGCAGAAACGACCCGTGGGTCCTTTGGTCGTGGTAGGTGTCAGAGAGGGTGTCCTTTGGCTAATAGATAGGTAAGTTGATCCCATTTGTTGTTCTAAGAACCGTACCCCCCCCCCCCCCCCCCCCCCCCCCCCCCCCTCTTTTTTGGGTTGCAAAATATGTGATTTGTAACTTTCTATTGCAGGTACATGTGTGCCCATGCAATATCCCTAAGCCATCCTGGTATTCGTTGCCGATGTCTTGCTGCTTATGGAGACGCTGTTAGTGCTGTAAAATGGTACGATTTTGTCTCAATACTCGTCTACAGGTCTAACAACTTTTTCTCATATTGTATTTCTTCTTCTGAACAGGGCAAGTAGGCTTGGGAGAGAACACCACGATGATTTAGCACAATTTATGCTGGGTATGGGTTATGCTACTGAAGCACTTCATTTGCCAGGGATATCTAAGAGGTACATTTCCGTAACTTTATCCTTTGATCGTTTGATGTTCAATGCATATTTCTGCCAATTTTTGGCCGATTCATATTGTTGTTCTATCTTGTTACCGTGTATGATAAGTGCATGTTTGACACCAAGTTCCACTTTCAAATATATAAAGCTCCTGGACTCGAAGTTGGCCTTCCATGCATCTAGAGCATATGTATATCTTGCAAAAATCATATATATTTCTGTTGTATCTTTTGTAGGTTGGAGTTTGATCTGGCCATGCAAAGCAGTGATTTGAAAAGAGCTCTTCAGTGCCTTCTTACCATGAGTAACAGCAGGGACCTGGGGCAAGATAATGCGGGACTTGAGTTGAATGACATCCTCAATTTAACAGCAAAGAAAGAAAATATGGTGGAAGCCGTTCAAGGAATAGTGAAATTTGCAAAGGAGTTTTTGGATCTTATTGATGCTGCAGATGCCACTGGACAAGCTGATATTGCTCGGGAAGCTCTAAAAAGGCTGGCTGCTGCAGGTTCTGTGAAAGGAGCTTTACAGGGTCATGAACTAAGAGGACTAGCTCTGCGCCTTGCAAACCATGGAGAGTTGACACGGCTTGGTGTATGCCACCCCCGTACTTATTTGTGTGCATACTAGTTCTAAAGTTTTTTTATTATGATTTTCTCTTTCCATTTTTTTTCCTTGATCATGCTGCGTGGTAGTTTCTCTTCTTTGTTTGGTAAATCATAGTAACTGTATCTCACCAAAAAAAAAAAAAAAAAAATCCTAGCGACCGTATATGTTGAAGTACAATACATGGTGATGCCTACTTAATTCAATTATCCGAGTAATAGTATGCAAAAATAACTGTATCTTGTCCTCACCAGTCAAATTGGTCTAAAATTTGTTCGTTGTGAAGTTAATTGTTGTTTTTCCTTTAGAACCAATATCCACGTCGTACTCTTAAAAGAAATTATGTGAACTGCAGGGTCTGGTAAACAATTTAATCTCACTTGGCTTGGGACGTGAAGCAGCATTTTCGGCTGCTGTTTTGGGAGACAATGCCCTTATGGAAAAGGCATGGCAGGACACAGGAATGCTTGCGGAGGCCGTGCTTCATGCCCATGTATGACGTCTTGTACTCAGTTTGTAATGAACTTTGACTCTCTGTTATTTTTGGTGTTCGTTTTTAATCCAACTTCTCCATCATTTATCTTCAGGCTCATGGACGACCAACATTGAAAAGCTTGATTCAGGCTTGGAACAAAATGTTACAAAAGGAGGTCGAGCACACGCCATCGACAAAGATGGATGCTGCAGCTGCATTTTTGGCCTCTCTCGAGGAACCAAAGCTTACAAGTTTGGCAGATGCAGGCAACAAGCCCCCCATCGAAATTCTTCCCCCAGGAATGCCATCGCTTAATGCCCCTATTTCTCTCACAAAAAAACCAGCTCCTGCCGCACAAAATACAGAACAACAACCAGGCAAGCCATTGCTATTAAAAGGAGCTACTGCCACCACAGTGGCACCACCAACAACGACCGCACCTGCTGCTGCCACAGCAACACCAGCAGAATCAGATGGGGCGTCAACTACCACAACTGCCATGCCCCAACCAGAATCAGGAGAACCCGTTTCAGTGGAGACGAATCCTACTCCATCAGCGACTAATTCCGATCAGGTTGTTCCCGCAGATACTGTTACAGAAACATCTACAAGTAAAGCAGAAACGTCTGAGGCTCCACCTCAGGTGCAAGAGACTAATCAGGAAACAAATGGTCAAGGTACAGTGACAACAGGCGACAACCACCCTGCTACTTGAACTACGGGACCTGCCAAATTTTCTTCTTCCTTGGCCAAAACACAGATTTTTTCAGGGATTCATGAGTGAGAGTTACATTGATCAGCGATTGCCTTCGGCTTCGCGGAAAAGGAAGCGATTTGGATAGTTAATGTCTGTAATTACAAAGTTTCCTTTATCCCTAGCTACTTTGTCGATTTGTTTTCATCACAAATTTGCTTTTTTTTTTTTTTTTTTTTTTTGGGGGGGGGTTGGGTGGGTATTGTTCATGTATGTAGTTCATGCAGTGCCGAATAGGTTTCAATCTTCATCGGGGAGAATTACTCGTCTAGTGACATCCTTTTGGGGATTATCATCATCATCCCTCGAGTTGTGTGCATTTTGTTGCTACGATATGTACGTATGTATCTACGCGGGATTTTGTGTTTTAGTTTTGGTCTATAAGAGAGTTTTATTTATTATTATTTTTTTTCAAGTCAATATAACGAATTATTCATACTATTTTTTTTTTCCTTAAAAATGCTCCCTTCATTTTTTTTTTTTAATTTTTTGAAGTGATGCTCCTTTTCTTTCAGTGGTATTAGACGTAATCTAAAGGTAATTCAATACTTGATTTTAC
>JAFMPE010124153.1:492-11450 GCA_024759925.1 Ficus religiosa | reverse complement strand
TCTGTGTTATGTGTTTATGTGATGTTTCATGAAAATTATGAATATCAATGTGAAATTCATAATTTTATCAGTATATGTTTGAGTTCTCGATTAATTAGCTACGAGACTCAATAGTAATTTGCTTAGTCATGCAGGAAGCCTTTTAAGGAAAAAGGCATAATAAAATTTATGATTTTATGTTGGTCAAAGTTTGACCAAGAAAAGTCAAAGGTATGAATATGACGGTATTACAGAATAGCAAGCAATATAGGAATTATACTGCAAAAAATCATCATCAAAGATAAAACAGTAGGAATAAGGGTCAAGACCACTATAGAAAATCAAGCACATTACTTAGGACAATAAGGGATTTTTGAAATTAAGTAGAAAATTATGCATGAATTGGAAGCCAAATGGCTCTACCCTAGCCGGCCACCTCACAGGGACAAAAGTGCAAATATTTTGTCCTTAGGGGTCAAAGTGCAATTTTAAGAAAAAGTTAGGTAAGCTTAGTGAGGTAAGCTTGATGAGGTAAGCAAGCCATTACTTGGAGACCAAGTAAGATAAATCCATAATTTTGGGATTTTTGAAAAAATGGAATAAATTGTTGGTGGTTTTTGATTGGATGACTAGATGAATGAACATGAAAGGCTTACTTGGCCTCCAAGGACCCATAATGGCCGGCCACTTAGGTGAGTATTTCAGCAAATATTTTGCTCTTAGGGACTAATATGCAATTTTAGAAATAAAAATAAATCCAAAAAGAAAATATTTTTCACCTATAAATAGGTGATGGGAGGGTGGGTTTTTGATCATTTTATGTGAAACTACCCCAAAACTATGGCTCACTTTCACCTCACCCTCTCTTGCCCATAAAAACCGAACCCCAAAGAGAAGAGAAAGAAGAAGAAAAAAAAAAACAGAGACAGAGAGAAAGAGAGAATAGGGTGGTCGGATTTTTGGAGGAATTAAAGCAAAACGGAAAGTTTGATTCCAAGCTTAGAACCCATCTCCAAGCTTAGGTAATCTTCTAAAACCTTTAAGTTGTCCAATTAAGTTTTTATATCCTATGTTATGCCAAGATATGCCATGTGTATGTATATGTTATGGTTGATATTATGTTATATATGATATAGTGACATCATAAAGCATGTTCACTAATATTAAATCACATGGTAAGAACATGTTTTAAGTCATAAGATAAGATAAGTAAGGTGTCGTACCAACCTCCCGTCAGATCGTGGAGGATTATACATGTTTCAAGTTCAAGATATTAAGACCTTCCACCAGATCGTGAAGGGTTATGAATATGATTCCCAGAATTGTTAGGGACCTTGCAAACCTTAACTTTCTGTGGAATGTGCGCATCTGGTACGTACACAAGGGGCCCACATGTTAAGCAAGATAGTAAGTTCATAAGAAAATCATAATGGAGCATAAGAGATTCATAATTAATCATAAACGGTTCATGCATAAGTTACATGATGCTTGAAATGTTTTTGTGAGATCAAGTTTGTACTAGATGAGCGTAAAGCTCATCAGTATATTTCATACTGTAGGTAAAAAGCCTGCAGCCTAATTGGTGGATCATGCGGACAATGTGGCAAGAGGAAGGTGGTGTAGGATACCACTACGTAAATATTTCCGCAAGTTTCTTTTGAACAAAGATATATGTATATATATATATATATGTATTAGAATAAATTGTGTTATACTGTATATATGAAGTTTGAAGACTCAAGTGAAATGTAAAGATTATGTATGACTCCTTATTATGATAAATAAGTAATGTGTGTGTGCATGAAAAGCTTACTTATATTGACTAGTCTATTTATATATGTTTAAAAAAAAATTTGTTCTCAAATTTTCAAGTAAGTTTAGTTTAAGTAAGTATGGTAACGGCCCTACGTAGGTCGGGGCGTTACACCAGTTTGCTCCCAACTTTCCAGCATTTGGTTCGGTAGTGTTTTGGAACACTTTGTGAAGTACGAGATCTCCTTCACTGAAAGTTCGAGGACAAACTTTGGAGTTGTAATACTTAGCCACAGATTGATTATAGTTCGCCATGCGTACCAGGGCTCGATCTCGCTTTTCGTCAAGTACATCCAAACTGTCATTGAGCAGTTCTTGGTTCTGATCCTTGTTTTCAAAGGATAGTTGCCACTAAAGTATAGGAACGCCAATCTTAGCTGGAATCACTGCTTCTGCACCAAAAGTCAAAGAAAATGGAGACTCACCGTTCGATCTTCGAGGAGTTGTTCTGTATGCCCATAGAACGCCATGAAGTTCATTAGCCCATCGGCCCTTTTGGGCTTCTAGTTTTTCTTCAAATTCTGGACAATTGTCTTGTTGGTTGCTTCAGCCTGTCCATTTCCTTGGGGATACCTCGGGGTGGAGAAGCTAAGTTCGATTTTCCATCCTTGACAGAATTTTCTGAAATTGCCCGAAATGAATTGGGTTCCATTATCAGTGACGATCTCTTGGGGTATGCCGAATCTGCAAATGATGTTCTTCCAGATGAAGCCCTTGACGTCCAAATCCTTTATGTCAGCATACGCTTCTGCTTCAACCCATTTCGTGAAGTAATCAGTGAGTACAAGCAAGTACTTGCATTGACCACTCGCCCTTGGCAATGGCCCTACTATGTCCATTGAATACTTCATGAATGGATAAAGAGATCCGATGCTTGATAATCATTCTGCAGGTTGATGGAATACTGGAGAGTGTCTTTGGCATTTATCACATCGCTTGACAAAGTCTTCACTATTTTGAAGCATGGTGGGCCAATAATAGCCCTGTCGTTTGCCCTTCTTGCATAGAGACCTTTCTCCAGAATGATTTCCACATTCGCCTTCACGGATTTCCTTTAAAACGTATGCAGCTTCCTTTTCATCAAGATAATGAGCATATGGACCGTTAAAAGAACGACGATACAGAACTTCATTGATCAGCGAAAATCATGTTGACTTCGTTCTGATCTTTCGTGTCTTCTGTTTGTCTTCAGGTAATGATCCTTCCTTCCAGTAAGCTACAATCGGCGTCCACCAGTCTTCCCCGACTTCCTCTGTAGTGTTCGTAACTTCGACTTCAACGTTAGGCTTTTCAATAAAACCAATGGGGATACTTCGGTATAGTTCTGGCTTAGAGGTTGGCCAAATGTCGCTAAAGCGTCTGCTTGTGTGTTCAAGTCCCTTGGAATCTGCTGGTTTGTATGCTATTCGAAATTCTTCAACAGCGAATGAACAACGCGAAGATAAGCCTCCATTCTAGCATCTTTCGCGGTATACTCTCCAAGTACTTGGTTCACAATGAGCTGCGAGTCGCTATGAATTTTCAAACGTCGAGCCCTCAAGATTTTGGCCAGCCTTAGTCTAGCAATCAAGGCTTCATACTCAGCTTCATTGTTGGAGGCATTGAGTCCCAGGCGGAACGATTGCTCGATAATCTCGCCATTGGCGGACTTGCAGTGTACTCCTATTCCAAAACCTTTGACGTTGGATGCTCCATCCACCATAAATATCCACCAATCTTCTGATTTAGTGCTCGTTCTTGGAGGATCTGGTGTCAATTCGGCTACAAAATTAGCAAGTACCTGAGACTTCAAGTTGGTTCGGACCCTGTATTCGATTTCAAACTCGCTTAACTCAACTGCCCACTTCTCAAGCATCCAGACACATTTGGACTATGAAGAATGGCTCGAAGGGGGTAAGTTGTCATCACAATGATCGAATGAGACTGGAAGTACGGTCTCAGTTTTCGAGCAGCAGTGACAAGGGCAAGGGCCAACTTTTCTACAACTGGGTATCTTGTCTCCGCATCAAATAGCGATTTACTGATGTAATAGATTGGTTGTTCTCCGTTCGCATCTCGTACAAGAATGGCACTGACTGCTTCTTCTGTTACTGCCAAGTACAAAAACAAACTCTCGCCTGTTAGAGGTTTGGCTAGAATCGGAATGGTTGACAAATACCTTTTGAGCTCGTCAAACGCTTGCTGACATCGCTCGTTACACTCGAACTTCTTATTTCCTTTGAGTAGTCTAAAGAAAGGTTGGCATTTGTCGGTCGAATGGGAGATAAACCTATTCAATGCAGCGATGCGGCCGGTCAGCTTCTGAATCCTCGCTTGTTTCTCAGAGATGGCATGTTGATGATTGCTCTAATCTGATCCGGATTGGCTTCGATGCCTCGCTGCATGACAATGTAGCCCAAGAACTTCCCAGATGAAACGCCAACAGAGCACTTGGATGGATTCAGACGTATGTTGTGCTACCTCAATACTGAGAAGCATTCTAACAGATGCCCAATATGATCTTCAGACTTCAGTGATTTGACCAGCATATCATCGATGTAGACCTCCATTGTTCTGCCGAGTTGATCAGCGAACATCGCCTTTACGAGCCTTTGGTATATTGCTCCAACGTTCTTCAACCCAAACGGCATCACCTTAGAGCAATAGGATCCCCTCTCTGTAATGAACACCGTATTCTCCTGATCGTCCGCGTGCATGAGAATCTGATTGTATCCAGAAAATGCATCCATTAACGAGAGCAACTCATGGCCTGCTATCGCATCAACTGTCTTTTAGGCAAGCTTTGCTCAGATCAGTAAAGTCGATGCAAATCCTCCATTTTCCGTTCTTCTTTTTGACGATGACAACATTCGCCAGCCAATCCGGGTATTGTACCTCCTTTATGAATCCTACTTAAATCAATTTCTGAACTTCTTCGTTGACTATACGATTCTGCTCGATGCCAAGCTTCCGCCTTATCTGCTTCACTAGCTTATGATTAGGATTGACATTTAGTCAATGCGTCGTCACTTCGGGATCGATGCCAGGCATGTCGGAATATGGCCAAGCAAAACAATCTTGGTTGTCTCGAAGAAAACTTGTAAGCTGACCACGAACAGTATCATCGAGCAGTGAGCCAATATTAACAAATCGATCTGGCTTTGCTGGATCTATCTAGATTTCATCGAGCTGCTCGACATCCGACTTTGATTGATTGCTCGATTCTGCATTCGTCTCTAGTTGCTATAAGCGGTCACTTTTCTTCATCTTCATGGAATGCAGGTAACAAGTTCTGGCAACTTCTTGGTTTCCCTTTATCTCTTTAATTCCCCTCTTTGTAGGAAACCTGATTCTCTGATGATATGTAAACGGCACTGCCTTCATGGCATGAATCCACGGCCTACCAAGAATGTTATTGTAGGCAGAAGGGCAGTCCAAAACTAAAAAATTGGTTATCTTATTCTCTCCTGCTGCAAAAATAGGAAACTTAATTTTACCAACAGCTGTGATCAATTCTCCGTTAAAACCTGTTGAACCGTCGTTGAACTCTCAATGTCTGACTCAGACAATTCCATTTCCCTCAAAGTCGAGAGGAAAAGAACGTCTGCTGAGCTCCCATTGTCAACAATAACTCGACCTACTTCACAGTTTAAAACATTTAAAGTAAGAACCAACGCATCATCATGAGGTCAGCTGAGGCTAGTTGCCTCACTACTGTAGAACATTATCGAATGTTCAATGGGATCGTCGGGAAGAATCGCTGCAATCAGCTGTATGGCCTTTCTTCTATGAGACTTGATTGCTGTCACAGTCTCTTCACTGTAGATGGAACCCCCACAAATGACACCAATCATTTTTCGAACGGACGGTGGTGAAGGTGTATCTTCAATCTGCTGCACTATCTTTCGCTCTTTGGACTTGTTTCCAAGTCCATACGTCTCCCTTCCTTTCTCTGTGAGGAATTCACGAAGGTGTCCTTTCTTCAACAACTCGGCTACTTCAGCTCTTAGAGCCCTGCGATCAATGGTGTGATGACCATGATCTTTATGGAACTCACAATACTTCACCGTATCTCTAGCTAGATTCTCCGGTAGCTTCTACGGCCAAGTGATGAAGTCTTGGCACTTAAGAGGCGCGATCAGCTCTGATGGGCTGATGCCGAGTGCATATTTTGGTGGTGAAAATGGACGCTTGTGATCACGCCTTGTAGGTTGCACCTCTCGATGCTCCGTTCGTCTTCCTGGGTATGGATGTTCACGTCTAAACGTGTTCTGTCGTTTGTCACGACCTTTTGTCACTTCTTCTCTCGTTCGATCTAGGTCACGTTCAACACGTTCGTTCTCTTCTTCAAGTTCAATGAATCCTTTCGCTCGATGCATAGCATCCTGAATTGTAGGCGGATATATAGCGCAGATTTCGTTCTTGAACAAGGACTTGTGCCTTAGGCCTTTCTTCAGTGCTTCTCTCGCTGTTCCATCATCCAATCCTGAGATCTCTGATATCGCTTTGCTGAAGCACTTAATGTAAGCGTGGAGTGACTCGTGCAGACCTTGGACCACGCCCCAGAGATCCTTTGTTGTTTTTCCTGATTGGATGTGGACAGAGTAGTTTCTCATGAACTCGAGCGAAAGTTCATCGAACGAATCGATGGATTCGGGGGGAAGATTACAAAACCATCTCAAAGCAGCTCCCTTCAGGCTTTGTGCAAAAAGTTTGCACATCATGTCGTCAAGCATGGCTGTTGGGATGTTCGTTGATTGTACGATGTGTTTGTATTGTAATAGATGATCATGAGGGTCTAACATTCCGTCAAACCTTGGTAAAGAGATGCTGCCAAACTTTGGCATGATTGTGCTCATGATCCACTTTGTCAGGGGTGTCTCTCGGACCCCACGAGCGAGATCATCGAACCCTGGCGTCGATGTTGTAGCTTGATGTATTTGCGAAGAAAAGCGCTGCTCCATTTGCGCTTCAAACGTCCTCATCTCCTCGAACATTATGCTTCTCATCATCTCTTCAACGTTCGTTGTCCCTTGCAGAATGGGATCTTTAGTGGAGGTGGTACATCAGGCGTCGAACGCCAGGTTGAGTTTGTGTTTCTTCTGGACTTAGAGCCGTGTGCCGGCTGCTGTTGCTGGTACTGGTGCTGCTACTGTTGCTGGTATTGGTGCTGTTGCTGGTACTGGTGCTGTTCTGTGCTCGCCTTTCATTCCCCATTGGCGTGTTTCCTGGTGTTGATAAGGGTTGCATTGGAGCCACGGGGCTGTAAGCGGTGTTTCTTGCTCCTTGAGGATAGTAAGGCGTAGCTTGTTGCCAGCCCCCAGTGTTCGCTCCTGTTGAATAACCACCATATGGGTTGTAGTAGTATGAGTACGCGGCTTGGGTGTTGACTGCCATCAACTGGTTCTTCAGAACTTGATTTTCTGCGCTGATGCTTTCCAGCTGACTCCGTTGAGAGTTATATTTTCGTGAAAGCTCTTCTACCAATCGCGTTAGATTGGTGATTTGAGTATTTTCTGCCGACATTGAGGTTTCCAGTTGGTCAACAGGGCTACCCTGCAAACGTTCTTCTTGTTGTTCACGTTCGTCCGCCATTAATGTCCTATGAATCTCCAATGTAAGATGGCCAAGGGCCCCACGGTGGGCGCCAAACTGTAGATGCTGGGAATCTATCGACAAAATTTTAACCGAAGTTAGTGAAAAAGAATGCAACAGACTCTCAATTAGGCCCTTGGAAATCGTTGGTGAAATTCATAAAACATAATAATGCTGAAATAAACGAATAAGAAAAATAAAGAGAGAATCAACAACACAAAAGTTTAGAGAGGTTCGCCAAATCGGTGCTACGTCCTCTGTGAGTGTGGTTTCTTCACTGTATATGAATAGTCTTGAATACAGTAAGTTACAGTTTTCTGGATAAATTTTGGCAGCGTAAGAGTAATGTAAGAATTAGACAAAAAGCCTCCTTTTGTCTAAAGGAGGTCTTCCTCTATTTATAGAGAAAGAATAGTGGTTCTGAACCCGTAATTCCAGATGAGTGGTTTTCATCAAATGTCGGACACATGTCATAATGTGGACTTGGCGGTTATTGGGACAAGTCAAAGATAGTGGGCTTAGCAGTTATTGAAAATGTGACGTCATTGTCAATCATGGATTTGTCAGTTATCATGAAGATTCTGACGTGTCATTGTCGAATGTAAGCTTGACGGTTATGGGGAATATCCCTTGTAATTTTCGTTAAGCTTGAATGACGAACGATGGTTGTAAGATAAGGCTTAGATCTTGCCAAAGCACCGTTCGTGGCTTATATTAGATTCAATGTTCGTCTGATCATATTTACACTAATTGATTCAATGTTCGAACGCAAACGATCATAGTTTAAAATGGAACAAACTAAGATTGTAAGTTGGGTCTGGCCCAATTAAACAAACGATCATTGTTCATGATTGAACGAAGTAATTCTTGAAGTTGGGTCCGGCCCAAATATATGAAAATATTGCAGATTTGGCTCGAGAGTCCGTTGTTTGTTTGATAAACGGTCAAGGGCTAACGACTTAATCGGAAGACGAAGTCTAACCCCAACAGTTACCATTGGTAATCATGGATACAGGCTCTAACATAACAAATCGGTATCCTATCCGATTATCATTGGTCATACATTTGTTACTATATTCTTACGTAACTTAGTTTATTTTCTTTTCTTAAAAACATCCTGTTTACTTCAAAATGTAAATTAAGTATTTCTTACCATAATAATTAAAATTACCTTTTATAAAACATAGTATGTTTAAGAATCACTTGGGAAATTCCATTGGATTTAAACCTTTTTGAAACCATTTTCATAAAATTTCAGTCTCTATTTAAAGAGATCATAAAACCTTAAAAACTGTTTTTGAAAATAGCTTTTTAATTTAGTTGAAAGTACATGTGCATGAATTTCCTGTACCATGCACAATTTTGAAAATCCTGTGCAGGAATTTCCTGTACCCTACACAGTTTTGAAAATCCAGTTTTATCTTTAAATTGGTTTAAAATTTGAAAAAGTTTTCTTCATGACAGTTATAGATCTCATCAAAATCTGCAACTTTTGTTTTTTTGTCCAAAACCTAAATCTACCTTTAACTTACTCGTTTTTCCTTTTGAAAAATTATGGCCATGTACACTGTCTGTACTGACGAGCTTTGGATTTTGATAAAAACAAAGTCCTTTGGAGTCTTATTTTCAAAAACCGTCCCTAACACCCCCTAGGATTTTCAATTTTCTACAAATTTGCAATATAACTTTTTCCAAATTCAACCTCTAAGGGCCTCAAAATTAAGTTTCCAGAAAACTGTCCAATTAAATCCGAAAATTGGCAATTTGCATTTTTGTTGATTTTTGCTTAAAAATCCATGCACCCTACCTCAAACGGGCAAAGCCATAAGCCTATGTCAACATGCAATGCGTCAGATTCATTCTTAACATTTAAACATACACTTATCTCATGTTCTTGAAAAACACAATATTGATAACTTTTCAAGCTTACCAAATTGTGTTTTAGGTTAATTTCTTAACCAACACACACTTAGCATTCACATCATCTTCATCATCATTACTCATAAAATCTCCCTACTTAGACATGTAAAGACATTTTCATAAACACATGGTGAGCAATGAGCACACATAACCTTAAACTCAATATAGAGCATAAAAATCAAACCCTAGCATAGATCTAGCATAACCAATCATCAAAAACCATAAAATAAGAAGCATGAGCTTATGCTCTTACAACCATAGCTTGAAACACACATAAATCCCATAAATGAAACTCTTAGTTAGAGGGTTCAGATTATACCTATAAAGCTTTCCAAGAGTGGTTCTAGATCCTTGCATGAGCAAAATTCTTGCTCCACTCTTCCTCCATAGCAACTGGCCACCACCTCCCTCTCACTCTCTCTCTCTTTGTTTTTTTTTTTTTGTTTTTTTGTTTTCTAAGGCTATAGAGGAATAGTTGAGAAGGAACTAAAAGTTAGGAAGCCAACTAAATAGTTCAACTCAACACTACCCACCTATATTTATAGGTGGAATTTCCATAATTTTCCATAATTATTTTTTTTCTTAAATTCTCCTTGAATTGCATATTGGTCCTTAAAAGACAAAATATTTGCCTTCCAAGTCCCCCAAGTGGCCGGCCATGAATGTGTTGGAGCCAAAAATATCTCTTCAAACTTATCTCTAATTTGTTTCCTTGCTCCCCAAGGCTACCCAATGTAACCGGCCATTTGGCCTAGTTGGAGGCTTTGGTTAGGAAAAAATCCATAAATTCCATAATTCAAAAATTACATTTTTATCCACAATTACTTGGCCTCCAAGTAAGGCCATGTTTGGCACTCCTCCTAATACGCAGTCTAATTTCTTGATAATCCAGATAGTGCCAATACTGTTATAACTATCAACAGTCCAAGAATATTGATCTGCAGTCCAGAATTTATCTGCACTTTACTGGACCGCGTATAGGATTTTCTTAGGACTTGAAGCTACTTAGTCCTTATTACTCCAAATATAATTCCTAATTTTTCTGGAGTGATCTCATTCCTTATTCTTACTTCTACATCCGTAATGATGGTCGGCCATAGTATAATTTCAATACTGCTTATTATACTACAGTACTGTCTTAATCGTGTCATAATTTATCTTGATTTTTCATTGGCCCAAACAAAACTCATAATTCATGATTCGGCCTTTTTCATCATAAAGCCTTCTCCTTGACTTAATAAATTATCATTGAGTCTTATAATACTTATAAGAACTCAAACATACTTTGATAATCAAATCAGATCATAAGCTTTATATTGATATACATAGTTCAAACTTATTTTCCTTGTATCACAAGTTCGTCAAAATTTTGGGTTGTTACAAAAAAATCATCATATAATCCTGAAGTCAGCTTCTACGGCATAAGCTTTAAAGAAGAAAGCTGTCAAC
Source organism: Ficus religiosa (assembly GCA_024759925.1). Lineage (NCBI taxonomy): Eukaryota > Viridiplantae > Streptophyta > Magnoliopsida > Rosales > Moraceae > Ficus > Ficus religiosa. Next base: position 716 of record JAFMPE010124153.1, on the reverse strand, counting down.
GCTAATAAAATAATAATGAACATTTCATAAGAAAATCCATTTATTTTTAATATCAAAGGTATAGGTGAAAATTTGAACAGTCATTTCAATATTTTTCTTCCAATTCTAAGAAAGAGAAATCCCAAAAAAAAAAATCCGTCAATAAATTGACGAACCCCATTATACAGATGATAGGACAGGGCTAAGGCAGTAATCTCGACGGAGATTGGGATGAGCTTTGATGA
>JAFMPE010124139.1:360-16209 GCA_024759925.1 Ficus religiosa | reverse complement strand
TATTTATTTAATGTTTAAAAAATTTTTGGTTTATACCTCAAAATGCACAGCTTACGCCTCGCCTCACAGAAAGACAACTCCTCTCAATATCCAATTGTGCAGCATAAAACTTTGGGCTGATTATGCCGATGCTGGTTTAATATTGATTTGACCAAATCCCACCCTTGCCAAAATACATTTGACCTTTACGTCAAAAAATGCTGCAAAGAGTTTGGTTTGACTTTTTTTAACAATTCAAACCTGTATCTCTCTCTCTCTCTCTCTTGTTGAAAGATACAAAACTTAAGTGAAAAATCATCATGAAGCACAAAGAGCACTAACAAAGAGGACTGGGAGTCTTCCTACTAAAACGAAATAAAAAGAATACTTAAAGACTCCACTCCCTAAGCAAATCTGATGTATTGAGATCACAAAAATATTTGTCCTTAGACAGGCAATTAGCAACCCAAAATTTCACTTTCTCCCATTGTTCACTTAAGACCTGTATCCTCTATATCAAATCTGTATAGAGTATCACACGTAGACAACATAATCTCATAAGATGAGAAAAGCTTCTCTTCGTGCCCTGTTCCTTCCTCTCTTTCCTCTTCCTTTTCCTCTTGAGCTCATTGGACTTGTCTTATTGTATTTTCAATCTGTTATATCATTTTTCAGCAATTTATAGGTCTCATCTGACCCCCATTTCCTTATTCCAAGCAAAGCATACTTTTATTATTTCTCTGATATGGTATAAGGTTGTGCAAATTATTTTTTGTTTTTCTCATGATTATGGGATGTTTAAATTGAAGTCAAATATCTTGATTTTGGGGTTCTGCCACAGTTCTTTCCAGAAACCCAATTGGTGAAATTGGTGATTCTCTACTGAAGCTTAAATCTATCACGAAGGTACGCATATCTACTAGTTCTGTGTTGCTGTTGGCAATTTGTTTTTGACAAATGCTAATGCCCTTGAACTTTTTGTTGGTTCCAGCTTTCGCTTTCTTGTTGTGATCTTCAGAATATAAGCAATTCACTCAATTCCTGTGTTGAACTGAAAGAGCTTAGACTTGCTCACAATGATATCAAGGTATTTCGTTGAGGCAGTTTCTTTAGCTAGACACTCTAGAGTCCTCAAGTTTATGACTTTTTGACAAGATTATTCCTTGAATGTTTCCTATCAGTTCTTTAAAGTTTATCTTTCGTACATGCCTTACTTATTTATTTATTTATTTTTAAAGTTAAGTTTTCAGCTTTGTTCATCAAGTCTTTAACTTTTGTTGTTTTGGTGTGTGATCTGTTCAGAGTCTCCCGGCTGAGTTGGTTCAAAATAAGGACCTTCAAAATTTGGATTTAGGTTACAATGTGATCACAAGGTGGTCAGATCTTAAGGTTGTCACTTGGAGCTGAAACTGTCCCTTTTTTTTTTTGTTTTTTCAACGTATTCATTGCTGAAAAGAAAATTAATTTACTATATCGTATTTTATGTTAAATGTCAGGTCCTTAATTCATTTGCTAATCTGAGGAATCTTAATCTGCAAGGGAACCCTATTGCTGCAAACGACAAATTAGTGAAAAAGGTGCTAGTCATTTTCATCTTTGTTCCCTTAAGTTCTTTTTCTTTATTATTATTTTCATTTCTGTTTTGCCATATTAAGTTGATTCCTATGACTACAATTTCATTGTAGATAAGAAAAATGTTGCCAAACTTGCATGTATTCAACGCGAAACCAATAGACAAATATGCCAAGAATGAGAAGGGTGACAAGATTGTACAGGACTCTTCACTTGGTGACAAAAACCTAGAAATTCAAACAGATCTTCCAAGAGGTCGCATCAAGAAAAAGGATTCTAAAGATCCCGGCATGGGTCAAGAAAGGGATAATACGGAGAAGAAATCGAAAGAAAAAAAACAGCAAAAAATTGACAGTGCCTTGGAAGTTCTGTCCGATGGGGATGAGAAACAAGTCGAGGAAAAGAAATCCAAACATCATCCACCATGTCACAGTAAAACTGACAAGCCTGAGAATGATTCCGTTTTGGAGAAGAACCCAAAACAGAAAAGTGAAGTAAAGAATAAGAAGCCTCAAAAGAGAAAAGGTCCTTTCAAGGATGAGGATGACGCTGATGTGGAAAAGAAACTAAAGAAAATATCCACGGTGAAAAGAGGCGAACTGGATGGTATTGATGATGGCGAAGCTTCGTTTGCTGAGTTTTTGGCTGCTAACCGTGCAGAAGATCCTGAGTACGGAGAGGAAAAGGACATCGACAATGCTAGTCAAGCCATGAAGTCGGCAGGTGGCATGGTGGTAGCCTTCCCTGCTAAGTGGAGGAAAGCTAAACACCAGGGCTCGTCAGTCACAGAATTCTTACCTGTAGTTGAAGTTGGTTTGGGTGGTCCATCAACATGGGGAGATGAGTCATGTTAAGTGAAAGTTTCTTTTTGGAGGTGACCATCCGATACTCAGATATAGGATCACTGATGAACTTTGACTCTATGATAAGTTGAAAAAATTCACATTGTCAAATCAATTTCCATTGACGTTGATGCTGATCAAGAGCTGAAAATTAAACACCAAACAATTTCTTCTTGAGGCTCCAATAATCGGAAGGTTCATTATGCTGCAAAGACAGTTGTTATCATTTGCAGTAACGATGCTGGGAGCTTTACTATGATCTCCTTTTATTTGTTTAGGGAATTGACTAGCACTTTGTTTGTTTGTTTGTTTGTTTGTTTTTTTTTGTTTTTGTTTTTCAGGAGCTCATTACTGGTAAATACTGTTTTTGGTATTTACAATAGGATGATTTATAAAGTTTCTTAATCAGATTGAAGTTTGGATTGTTTGTCGGTTCTCTGATCTGAATCTTGAGAAACCCTGCTTGCATTTTGCTTGATAGTTACTTCAACTTCAGCTTCATGGACAATGGATCTGACAATTTAGACCAACCATTGGATCGCATGAGATTATGGTTTGTTTTGTTTTTGTTTTTGTTTTTGTTTTTGTTTTTGTTTTTAATGTTTTTGTTGTCGGGAGATGGTCTTGCTTGGCATTGTTTCTATTATTGTTTATGGCTTTATTTTAAAAAATGTAGTAAAAATTAAGCAATGCAAAAGCTGCTGTTAATATATGTCATTTCATAATTTATACTTAATATCCCCAATTGATACTTATAACGAGTGTTAGATGTATTTTTTCATCAAAAATTTAATTAAGGGGGAAAATTTACAAACTTTTTTGAAGTTGAAGAAGAAAGAATGTTACCATTGAAGTTCGGGGGGTATTTTGTAACGAAGTCTAAAATTCAGGGGAAAAAAAGTGTAATTTGTCCATAAAAGAATACTACCCATTAAAAAAAAAAAAGTCGAAATAATAATAGGGAAAAAAATCAAATCGAAATTGAAACTAACAATAAAAATGGAAATCAAAATTCTACAATCTGTTATAACAGTTTTCTAAGTAGGCCAACCCTTTGAAATTGCAAAATCTGTAAGAATTATTTATTGATTTATTGATTTTTTTGGCAATCACAAGACTATAAGAATATTACATGTAGATATGTACTAGTGATTTCATCTCTCTCTCTCTCTCTCTCTCTCTCAGACACGCTGGTCAACTTTAAAAAAATCTAAAATGCGCAAATAAGTCGGAAGATAGTGTCAGTGTCGTCAAAATTTTAAGCTTTCAATTTCAATACATGCTCGTTTGGATTTTCCAGATCAACTTACCATGCATCCAAAAAGTGGGATTCAAGACTCTTATTTTCGTGTCTCCAATCAATCAAAACTAAGACGATGACTTTCTAGAAAAAATCAAAATTGTTGAAAATTTTTAGTATAAGACTCAAGTTGTTGAGTTGCTTTGTTGTCAATGTTGATCAATGGCTGATAAATCAAACGGTCAGGAGTGTCTTCTTCCTTGAGGGCTGAGTTCAGATGTGATCTGGTGGTTGACATATTATTTTATTAATTTAATCCAATTGGCCTAGTGATAGTCACACCAATATAATAAGGGCACGCCAAATTTTATTTTGGTCTCTGACTTTTAAGAAGGTCAAAAATAAGTTTTTTCTTGACCTATCAAATTGTTTTAAACAAGTTATTCTATCATTTCAACCATTAAAATCTTGACCAAAAAAGGACATGACTTCTCTCTTAAAGTCATGCCATAACATGTCAAATGATAGGTTATCCCTTACTAACCATACATGGTTCTCATGTGGCTTTTTTTGGTCGAGTTTGAGTTTTAGTTGCCACTGTGAACAAAAGGATTAATTTAGGAAAAGTAAGGATTATAGGACTAAAAATGAGATTAACCCAAATAATAATAATGTCCCAAGTTGTGGTGGAATACAAACATCATATCCCTCTGATTGTACCTTGCGAAAAATGAGATTGAAGAGATTCTAGGTTATTTGTCACTGTCAATGAGGATTGAAACGTTTGAGGAGGATGTGATAGGCCATTTTCACAAATCTTGGATATTAATTGTTTAGGGTAGATTGCTCATTTAGTCTCTAAACTTTTAACTATGTATAACTTTAGTTCATGAAATTTTTTTTGTAGCTAAAATGCCAATAAACTTTTAAAAGGTTGCTATAATAGTCATTTCTATCAATTTTTGGACGCAATCTATTAGTAATTTGGTCAAAAAATGGTACTAACTACGGATTCTGTTAAAAAAATTTAACGAAAATAATTACTGTAACAATATTTTTAATAGTTTATGATCATTTTAGCTACAAAAAAAAAAAAAAAAGGAAATGCCCATAGAGTAATAAATATTTAGTCATTTCTCGTACTTTTTAAATGGAATATGTTACTAATTTGGTCAAAAAGTGACACACACACACGCACGCACGCGTGCGCGCACGCGCACGCACGCACACACACACACACACACACACAACTTGAAAACTTAACCTAGTAACCTGACACTGGTAATACAATATTTATTATAAAAGGATTATTTACATTTTTATACCTTATATTTTGCTTTTATTCAGAAACTTTATCTCGTATTTTAAAGTTTTATATTTTTATACCTTTAGATTTAAAATATTATACAAATCTATACCCTTTCTTGGTCGACATGTAATTTTGACCTTTTTTATTTAGATAGTATATTGTGCATTTTAAAGTTCTTTATTTTTATACCATTATTGATGAGGACATCAAGGCTCAAAGGAATACTCACGAATCAATTCAAGTTCTAGTAGGTCCGATGGCGAGAGTTCGATCTAAAAGATTCAAAAAAGAGTTGAAAATCTATTCACTACTGATGGTGAACAAAGACTGATTTTACTCATCAAAGTTGATCTGAAAGAGAGCCAAGGCTGATGTGGACGTTTTTATTTTCCAAGGCTGAAGTGGACATTATTTTCCAACAAAGAATCAAGTCAAGATTACGTTTTCAAGTGTTTAAGAAGTTCAAAATTCAAAACAAAATCTGATCAAGATTTGATTTCTTTGTAATCTTATTTTAGTTTTAAGTTTTAGTTTAAAATTTGAATTTAAATCCAAATTTTAAGTTTTTTTTTTTGTTTAGATAAATCTAATTCCTAGGTTTATTTATGCATTTACAAATTGAATTTCGACTATAAAAGGCTGATTTTCAAATTATGAAAGTAGTTTTTTGATGTTTATTCATATTATGAGATATTCTTCTTGAGTTCTTGAAGAAACTTATTCGAACTTATCACGGATTCCTTGTGGCGTTTAAATCGACTTATCAAACGAACTTCCGTAACCGTTTGTGGCTTTTTCATCATACCAAAGTTCTTGCTTTGCTAAGCAACAGGCGCGGTTTCCATCAAATTTGAAAGATCTTGGGTTGTTGTTTCCAGGTTTGGTATCGGGTTTTGTCATGTTATTGGCGTGATTCGTATCAATTGGTATCAGAGCCTAGGTTCCTCCAGTTTGCCTATCCTTTTCTTGTTTTTCTTTTTTAAATTCGTCCTAAACCAAAAAAAAAAAAAAAAAAAAAAAAAAAAATTATTGCTGCACTAAAAATCCGGTTTTTTATCTCCTTAAATCCGTGATATTAGTGTTTGATTTAGCATCAAATTACTTGCTTTGAGATTGAGGTCTTCTAGGATTTTGACACCATAATCTGATTCCCACTAGGTTTACAAATCCAAAAAATAAAAAACCAGTTGGCCAGATTTCCTATCATTTGATTTTCATTCTTGTTCTTGTTTGGATTGCTCTTTAAATTTGTATTCTTGCAATCATTAGAGTCATAAATTCCATATAAAAAGACAAGAAAAAAATCTGAAAAAAAAAATTACGAGGATCCGAAAAAAAAAATCAAAATCCGTGACAAATTTGTGTGTTTAATCTTGTTTCTTACATCCTAAACCCTTTTCTGCCAAAACCCCACGTTTGAGTGTCAAAAATCATCAGAATCCGTGACAAAATTTGATCCATTTGGTTTGCTTCTCATCTTGATTTGCTACTTGAATCCTTTTTATTATTGTTTGATTAGTTTTGAAAGAACTAAAAGAAGAATACAAGTGGAAAAAGACAGAGTGTATAAATGTATTAGAGGGTAAAAGCCAAATTAGATTGAGTGAAACACGAGTGGATTTGAGAGAATTATTCTTCGAGTGAAACACGTGAGGGAGTGTGGTGAGGACCTTTTGCTTTTTTTTTTTTTTTCATATTATTCTAGCCTTGTTTGCAGATTTCAATCATGTCGCAAAATCAAGAGAAAAACACCAACGAAAAGATTCCACCACCCGTGGATCCGAAACTACAAATACAAGCATTAATGGGGGAGATGAGACGGATAATGAGGGTGGAGTTAGAACATATGCATGAGAGGTTGGTTAGGGTAGAAGAGGGAAGTCAACGAGGACAGCCACCATTTGCTTTGAACGATCTAAGGAGGAATAGATTGCATCAAAGGGAAGTTGAGGAAGTTGGTGAATTTGAAATGGACGATTTAGAGGAGGAGTTTAATAGGATGTCTGTGGGCAGCCATAGGAGATATGGTCGGGATAGAGAAGCTAGGAACCGGGTGGATAACAACTTGAGAAGTATCAAGATGAAAATTCCTCCGTTTCAAGGAAAAAGTGATCTCGAAGCATACCTTGAGTAGGAAAAGAAGATGGAGTTGGTTTTTGACTGTCACAACTACTCCGAATTAAAGAAGGTAAAACTTGCTGCAATTGAATTTATTGATTATGATATTGTGTGGTGGGACCAGTTGTGCATCAATAGAAGGCGGAACGGAGAACGTCCTATTGAAACTTGGGATGAGATGAAGAGAGTAATGAGACGACAATTTGCACCAAGTCACTATTACCTGGATCTATACCTCAAGCTGCAAGGTCTCCATCAAGGTAACCGGAGTGTTGATGAGTATTATAAAGAGATGGAGATGGCTATGATTAGAGCCAACGTGGAGGAGGACCGGGAGGCGACCATGGCTAGATTTTTGAATGGTTTAAACCGAGAGATTGCTAACAAAATCGAGATACACCATTATGTGGAATTGGAGGATTTGGTGCATATGGCAATCAAGATTAGAGGTAACTCAAGAGGGGTGGTACACGGCCAAGACCATTCCCATAAAATTAAAGCACAGCACCTTGGAGGTCAAACTACCTAAAGAAAATAGAAAACCCATCCACCTTCAAGGCCAAAACCGAGCCCAAACCAGTCATCACTACTACGGCCTCTCAAGGTATATCAACCCTTACCTCGACTCATTCTAGTGGATTAAATGCTTCAAATGTCAGGGGAGAGGGCATAGAGCCAGCCAATGTCCAAACAAGTGAGTTATGGTAATCCAGGAAAGTGGTGAAATTGAATCCGACGACGAAACTGATCTAGATGACATGCCACCATTGGAGGACGACCCCATAAGAGATGAGAAGTTCGGGGCAGATCATGGTAAGTTGCTTGGACTAGTCGCACGACGAGCCTAAAGCTTGCAACACGACGAGCCTAAAGTTGCTAGAGAAGAGGAAGAAAAAGTACAGCGGGAGGACATCTTTCACACTTGTTGCCACCTAAAAGACAAGGTATGTAGTGTTATTATTGATGGTGGTAGTTGCACTAATATTGCTAGTACTTCCATGGTTGAAAAGCTAGGGCTCACGACACTTATGCACCCTCGTCCATACAAGCTACAATGGTTGAACGATAGTGGTGAAGTGAGGGTTATGAAGTAGATTGTTGTACCGTTTTGAATCATAAATATGAGGATGAGGTATTGTGTGATGTGGTACCAATGCATGCTGGACATCTTCTCTTAGGAAGACCGTAGCAATTCGACCGACGTGTGCAACATGATGGCTTCACCAACAAATACTCATTCACTCATAATCAACGGACAGTCACTTTAGTTCCGATGACACCAAAACAAGTTTATAAGGATCGAGTGAGGTTGTAAAAATTGAATGAACAAAAGAAACCGAGAGATCAAAAGAACTTGAGTGAGGACATGCATAATGAGAGTGAGGGGAAAGAGAGATACACGGCCAAAGAGAGAAAAAAAGGGAGTAATGTTGAATCTGTTGAGGAAGAAAAGAGATAGAAGAGTTCGGCCAAGGAGGTAAAAATAGAGAGAAAACAAAGAAATTTTTATACAAAAACAAGTGAGGTTAAGCGAGTGTTGTTTTCAAAATGGCCAGTGATTGTGCTCATGTACAAGGAAGCTCTTTTAAACACTAACCAACTTGACTCTTTGTTGCCTAGTGTTGCTGTTTCTCTCTTGCAGGAGTTCGAGGATATGTTTCCCGATGAGGTACCACATGGTTTACTACCTATCCATAGGATTAAACATCAAATCGATTTTGTTCCTGGTACATCACTTCCAAATCAACCAGCATATAGGAGTAACCCGGAGGAGATGAAGGAGTTTCTAAGGCAGGTCAAAGAATTGCTGGAGAAAGGATATGTGAGAGAAAGCATGAGTCCTTGCATGGTTTTGGTGATTCTAGTGCCTAAGAAGGATGGGATATGGAAAATGTGTGTTGATTGTAGAGCCATCAACAATATAATGGAAAAGTATCGACACCTATCCCTTGCTTAGATGATATGTTAGATGAGCTGCATGGTGCTTGTGTATTTTCTAAGATCGACCTTAAGAGTGAGTATCATCAAATACGAATGAAAGAAGGAGACAAATGGAAGACATCATTTAAAACTAAATATGGATTGTATGAGTGGTTAGTCATGCCATTTAGATTAACTAATGCACCTAGTACTTTCATGCACCTAATGAATCATGTCTTGTGTCCTTTCATTGGTAAATTCACGGTTGTCTATTTTGATGATATTCTAGTTTATATCAAGATTTTGCATGACCACGTTTCTCATTTGCATTTAGTTTTGGATGTGCTTGGGAAGGATAAGTTATATGCTAACCTCAAAAAGTGTACTTTCTGCATCGATAAGCTTGTTTTCCTAGGTTTTGTTGTGAATACTAAAGGTATTGAGGTTGATGAAGAGAAGATCAAAGCCATCTAAGAGTGGTCGACCCCTTCAGTGTAGGTAATGTTAGAAGTTTTCATGGACTTGCTTGTTTTTATAGGAGGTTTGTGAAAGATAGCACCATCGTTGCACTGCTTACCGAAGTTATGAAGAAGAACATTGCATTCAAATGGGGTGAAAAACAAGAGAAAGCGTTTCAGCTTATTAAACACAAGCTTACTCACGCTCATTTACTTGCTTTACCTAACTTTTCTAAAATGTTCAAAATCGAATGTGATGCTTCTGGTATAGGTATAGGCGCTATTCTTATGCAGGATGGGAGACCACTTGCATACCTTGGTGAGAAGCTAAGCAGGGTTGTACTTAATTACCCCACCTATGACAAAGAGTTGTACGCATTGGTTTGAGCTTTAGAAACATGACAGCACTATTTGTGGCCAAAGGAGTTTATGATTCGTATGGATCATGAATCCTTGAAACATTTGAAAGGTCAACACAAGCTGAATAAGAGACATGCTCGATGGGTTGAGTTCATTGAAATTTTTCCCTATGTGATTCGGTATAAACAAGGTAAGGAAAATGTGGTTGTGGAAGCACTTTCACATAAATATGCCTTAATCTCTACTCTTCATGCTAAGTTCATTGGGTTTGAGCACATCAAAGAGCTTTATCATGATGACCACGACTTTAGGGAAGTTTATAATGCTTGTGAAAAATCTGCAGAGGGTAAATTCTATAGGCATGAGGGCTTCTTGTTTAGATAGAATAAGTTGTGTGTGCCTAATTGTTCGATGAGGACTTGTTAGTTCGGGAATCCCATGGTGGGGGGTTAATGGGACACTTTGGAGTTGCTAAAACCTTAGCTATGTTGTAGGAGCACTTCTATTAGGCCACACATGAAAATGGATGTTGATAGAATTTGTGGTAGATGTGTCACTTGTAGGTAAGCTAAATCAAGGGTTCAACTGAATGGTCTTTACAAACCTTACCTATTCCTAGTTCCCCTTGGATTGATATTTCAGTGGATTTTGTTTTAGGTTTATCTAGGAGCCCCTCACCTCTGGCGATCTCCTAGCACCCTCCAGCCCCAGACCCACGACCTCCCTTACCAGAAATCTCCTTCTCCCAGACGGCCAACCCCCACCCCCACAAGCGACCACCCCTCCCCGGAAATCACCTTCTGGTGGCCACCCCCTCCCGATCGGCACCCCATCCACGACGCCCCCCCAAGACCTTCCACCACCGGCCCCTTGATAAGTGCATAATTCTATATATTTTGATTATCAATTTCTTTATTTTTTCTTTCTTTGTTTGTTCTTGTTTATCTTTGGCTTGTATTTATGTTTTGTGCTTTATAGGTGATTTGGAGTCAATGGATCAAAAAGGAGTGAAAACGGAGCATTTTTGGACGTGGTCAAAGCTGGTCAACAAAAGTCAATGCAAGTAATCTTTTAGAGAGCATCAAGGCTTCCACATGTGAGGGTTGGGCCCCAAGCTTCTCCCCTGCGCATGTAGCTGCCAAAAAGGTGGATTTTTAGGTTTTTATTTAAAAAAATGGCTAACTAATTATATTAAATGCATATATATATTTATTATTTATAATGTCATTCATAGGCATAATTTTTAATTTAAAAAATATAAAAAAAGAATGTCATGAAAAATAACAATTTAATTATTATATATCATAAAAAAAAAGATTAAATTGCACAAATGAAACACGTTATATAATTTACTCTTTTTGTAATATAAAATTTTATAATGTAAGGAAAGCATAGTTATGAAGATATATATACCCAAAAAAAAAAGAACAAAACTTGTGTAATTCGAATTTGTCATGCCAATCACGCAGAAATTTTTTCTCTCAATACCTCTGACATTTTACAAAATTCAGTGCCTACTTTTAGTGACTGATAAATTAACTACTTTTATTTTGTCTTACTTGACAAAAGAATACATATATATTAATTTATTTATTATTTAATTTCATGGACATAATTTGCTAATCATAAAAAGATATACAAAGGCATACCATATCAAATAAATATGTGCTTCATTATTAATTAACACTAAAAAAATTAATAATAATTATGATGCCATCTAAATTCAGATACATAAAAAGAATAGAAAAGGAATCGTCTAACATTATTATTATATTTAACAATATGTAATATTATTTGATTAAATTAATTCATTTACTATTTAAATAATGAATATGATTTTCTTAAAAAACTATAAAATATATGCTTAACTTTTGAAATGAAAAAATAATTTTTTTTACCAATTATGTACCACCAAAAAAATAAAACTATATAAATCGTTTAATATGTGAATATACAAAGATATTAATTTTCTATAAAAATCCAGAGAAAAGGATACTGATTTAAAAATAATAAAAATACAATATTAAAAATCATAGACAACTTAAAAAACTTAAAGAAAGAAAGGATTAAAAATATCATATAAAAACTATAACAAAATAAAATAAAATAAATTTCCTTCAATTGTAACTAAATTTTATGAAAAAATATAAATATATATCTAACTACACTTTTTTTTTTTTTACACTTTCATATTATATTTATTACATAACTTATATTCAATTTGTAATAAATTATTACATTTAGTTGTTAATTACAAAAATTATCTTCATCTTATTTGTCTTACATCAAATCAATTTGTTTTTATTTGTTAAAATTGTTAAAATTATTTATTTATTTCCTTTTTTTATATTGAAATAGCAAACATAACGTTGTAATTAATACTTTATTTTTATTTTATGTATGTTATCATATTTTCCCCTATCTTAACATTACATTTGTTTTATTAAGAAAAATGTTTTTATTTTTATTTTTTTGTCTACATTTGTATTTACAATTTCTATTTTAACATTTTTTTTTGTTGCCTTTTTTATTCATACAAAATATATAAATGATCAGAATGAAAAGAAATTCTCACAAAAATATTAATTACTCGAGACGTTCATAACGTCAAAAACAAAAACAAAAACAAAAATAAAATGAAATGAACAATAATGAAGCATCTACGTCCGCAAATTTGCAGTCTTCAAATAACCAATTTGAAGAATTGAATGCAGAAATTATACCTGGTTATCAAACCAGATTCATTCCAATTATCTCCAACTGTCAACACAAATGAAAGAACAACAAGCCAAACTTTTGATGTCTATAGCTACTCATCAATTGAAAAAAGTAAATTCTAAATCTTAAATTTTTTTCCCATTTTTTACTAATTATTAATTTAAATAAAAATTTCTACTGATAATTTATGATTTTCCTTTTATTTTTCTTATAAATTTTTAACTCAGATTCAAATGACGAATATATTGACATTGGAGATTGTAATTATGCATGTCAACATTGTAGAGCGTTATTTTGGAAAAATGAACAAACTCGAAATACATATCCACCAAGATTTTTTTCAATGTTGTCAAAATGGAAAAGTAAATATTCCTTTAAATAAGAAAACTCCACAATTTTAGATCAACTATTAAATTATTATGGAGGACTATTAAGTGCAAATTTTAGAAAAAAATATTAGAGTTTATAATTATATATTTGCTTTTGCTTCATTTGAAGCAAATATTCAATCAGATATTAATAATTCATCAGCCATATATTTTCAAAATCAGTGATCAAATACATTATCTAATTGGATCTTTACTTCCAACTAATAAAAATCCTCCAAAATTTGCACAACTGTATATTTATGATACAGAAAATGAAATTCAAAACAAAATAGCTACACTTCCAAATAATAATAATTTAAAAAATTTAAATGAGATAATAGTTCAAAAATTAATTGCAATGTTAGATGAAACAAATAAATTAGTATAACTTTTTAGAATTGTCAAAGATACTTATAAAAATAATAAGGCACCATCAATGAAATTGAGATTAATTGGAAGACAACAAAGAGATAGTGCACAACATGATCTTCCAACATGCGATTAAAAAAAGCTATACTGTATTGACGAACAAATAGTTACAAACTTCTTTGAATGGATATTAAGTGTTGGTAATGGAACAGCAAGTGGAATAAAAGATACCGAAAATGAAGATACTACTTGGATTAAAATACCTGAAAAATATATAATACCATATAATCCAAATTCCATTTAATATATTTCTATCACAATATATGAAAATTTATATAATAATTTTGATAATAATGATTATTTAAAACAGTGAACAATTATTACACTCAGAAATAAAATAACTTATAAAATAAATAAACATCTATTATCTTTAGTATCAACAAAAACAAAAATTTATTATAATTATGATACTATTCTTTTATCATCTGGAAATCTTGATGAACTAGATCTTATATATCATTCTGAATTTTTACATACACTTAATTTTAAAGGGCTACTTCTACATGAATTAGAATTAAAAGTTAGAGTTCCTGTCATGTTGGTGCGAAATCTTAACCAATCAATGAGATTTTACAATGGTACAAGACTTATTATAACATACTTAATAAATAGAATTGTTAAAGGCTGTATTATAAATTCTGATGACATAAATGAAAGTTTATATACCAAGAATAGAAATGACAATAAATGAATCTAAATGGCCTTTTATGTTAAAAAGACGACAATTCCCTTTAAAAATATGTTATGCTATGACAACAAATAAAAGTCAAGGTCAATAATTAAATAAAGTTGGACTCTACTTAGAAGATGAAATTTTTAGTCATGGACAATTATATGTTACATTATCAAGAGTAACATCACCAAAAGATTTACATATTCTAATACACGATTCAATTAATAAATATCCAAATCATATTAAACATATCATCTACAAAGAAATACTACATAATATTAATCAAAATTAATAATCCATTAAAAAAAAATCTTTGACAGAAATAAATTTTCTATCAATAATTATATTATTAAATGATTATCATAATTTTTAAATTTTGAATTCCATTCATAGATTCTTAAACAAATGTATTTATATGTCTCTATTATTTATAGAAAATGTTCAGCCTGCTACGAGTACTAAAACCAAGAGAATACATCAGCCTATCTATGCACAAGTTTGCCGTTTATGGAGAAACACAGATTACAACACCGATAGTCTAATAAGCGTTGACTACTTATTAATAGATGAACAAGTAATTGAATTTATTTTTTATGAAAATTATATTTATTGACAATAAATAATTCACATTATTAATAAATATATAAGTAATAATTAATTAATATATATTTTTCAGGATGAAGCAATACATGGGTTTGTTCGCGCAAAAGATGATGATTTCATAACAAACAAAATATAAGTGGACAACATATATAAAGTCAGCAACTTCTTCGTTATAAACAACAAACAAATATATAAAATTGTTCCGCGCAGAGCAATGTTAATATTTGCACGGTCCGTAATTTTCAAAGAAGTCGAAGAAAATATTCCCAAAATACCTCAATAAAATTTAATTTTATGAAATACGACCAATTAACATCAAGAGTTGACATCAATGACCTTCTTTCAGGTAAATAATACATATTATCCACATTTATTAATTAAAAAAATTATACATTTATAATATTAATATCAATAAATTATAAATTTACTTATGATATTATGTTAGATGTCATTGGTTGTCTCACATCTGTCAAAGGCATTAAAGAATCCAGTATAGGTGACAGACTGGTGAAAAGGCAAAATCTAACAATTCAGGATATCAGGTAACTATACATGTTATTATAAACATATTTTCAATAGATTGACAATCAATTATTAATAAATTATTAATTTAAATTTTATTATATTTTACAGAGAAGAATCACTTAACATAACTCTTTGGAGAGAAATTGGAGAAAAGTTTGATGAAAATGCAGTTTAAAGAATGTCCAAATTAGTTGTGATCACCTTCACCACCATGACAGCCAAATAATATCTTAGTAAGTATGTATACAATAAAAAATAACACAAATTTATCTTAAATAATAATAATAAACATTTTCGATCATTAGTTTTAATAAATATAAATATATAGGTGGACTTTACGTAGCAAGTACTTCTGGAACATTATATTATTTTGATCCTGACATCGTCGAATCAAAGAAAATTAAAAAGGTGTTATAAATATTTATTACGAGAATATTACAATTATTTATATTTTATAATTTTCTTAAAAAATTGACTTTATTTAATATATCATCTATTTATAGGTTTAGTCATTTTATTTAAGGAATAGACTTTATTGCTGCAGAACCAAAAAACCGCTATCATTAGAAGAACAAAAGACTTTGAATACAGTTACGATAGCGGAACACTAAACCTTAGATCCATATCAAAATTTGGTAAGTACTCATTTATTACACCCTAATTATAAAATACAATTTATTAAACATTCTTTATAAAAATAACAAGACAGAAAATTTACTGCAAAAGCAAGCATCA
>JAFMPE010124126.1:15263-30841 GCA_024759925.1 Ficus religiosa | reverse complement strand
TTACCGTACTAATGTAAGTCTTTTTTTAAATAAACAACAAATGTCAGCTAGAAAAATTATGGATTCAAATCTTCGATCCAATTTTTAATATTTCAGATGATATTTAATTAATAATATTATATCATATTATTTAAAAAATTTAAAATATTTTATAATTAAATTTTTGAATTTTAAAGTCTAACTTTATTTTATTTTATGATGTGTCAAAATATAATTAATTATATAATTTACAACATCAAAATTAGACAGAAAAATAGGTTCTTAAATTATAAAGAACATAATAATAATAATAATAATAAAAAAGCTTAGAAAAGGTGCCATTTTAAAAATGTTAAGGACAATTAATATCGTGTCCATAAAAATTGACATCTCCATATTTTCTGATAATTACTGATAATACAATCAAACTAGGAAACTTCTCCACACTTTCATACTAACACCATTTAATCTATGTTTTCTTGAAATTTTACATATTACACTAAGGTCAATGCTTTGAAATCTTTGAATTAAAGTACTATCGTGACAGACAGAAATACAATAAAAGGAAAAAGTAGACTATTATTGTAGAATATGAAAAAAAAAAAAATTCTTATAATTATCATATTTTTTCTAATTTGATATGATTTTTATCGGAATAGTTTCCTTTCATGCTCTAATAATCCCTTTGTCTTTAGAAAATTATAAATACATTAGAGTACTATTTTTAACCGCATAATCAAATTTAGATGCAATATACAATCATTAGATCAAATATCATAATCAGATAATTAGATAAATTAAGGGATATTTTTAATAATTTATGAAGATTTAACGATTAAAAACTGGTGTTTCAGGTATCTTTTTATATTTATCAAACAATTCTTCTTAATTACTACCAGCAAATAATTTATACTCTTTACAGTGAGCATCGTAGAATCATTTCTTTTAATGCACCACTCGTGCAACTATGAATCTACAATATATATATATATATTTTAATTCTCTCTTCTCTAGATTGTTCTTTATCATTTGATAATAAGCAGTACACTTAATGTTGCCTTCAGGCACCCACCACACAAAAAGATTCCTAAATATTATATACATATATATATGCATATTTATATATATATATATCTATAGATAGTAATGAATATATATATATCTATAGATAGTAATGAATATATATATATATATATATGAATAGTGCTGCACACAATGTGCCTTGGTTTTGGTAAGGAGTACTGCACATAAAATGCCTTCACAATCAATCTTTATTTAAATAATTACAAATTTAATTCAGAATCGAGATATGATAATACTTGTGTAAATCTTATGCATACGTGCAAGCATGCATGCACGTGAATGTTGGCCTAATTTGACAGTGGGTTGGTTGACTTGATAATTAGTTTTGATAATTAAATAAAGCTTGTTGATTTTGATAATTAATTTTTCTAAATTTGTAACTGGCCGAGGCAGCAAATTAAGGTGAACAGGAATATATGCTAATTATAATTGGCTGATTACTTTTGATTTGTATTACATAGAGAAGGGTTGTCAGGGTGTGTGAGGCCAGCCAGGCAAAAGGCAGCTCATTATGCTCTAATTAATTGTTTCTCAAGATGGACAATCATATGGAATATAATTACATAATTATTTAGGAGACACATTTGTCCATGCATAATATATATATATATATATATATCCTTGAACACCAAGTTAATTATGAATTACCTTAAGTACAATTAATTAAACTTTTAGACTTAATTAGAGTTTTTGGTAGATTCACGATGCAGCATTAGGTAAATCATAATTTCATGATAAGAATCAGCCTGCCCTTTGATTTTAGAGAAAGTAAATTGTTTGTTTTTTTTTGTTAGGGAATTTGAAAGACAACGAAAACATCTTTGTTATTGTTACTGTTGTTTATTTTCTCGTTATTAATAATCTGTATTAATTATAGTACTTATAGTTTATAAGACTACCATAAATTTTATTAGGGAAAAGTATCTGAATAATACAAAGAGTGATGCTAGGGACACCGACTTCAATCCTAACTTTTTGAGTATTGATTCATATGTCATCTTTTTATTGATAAATGCAATCAATTGATGTGATAATACTTTAAACACCTACCAATAAAAATATGATAACTCATATTTTAAAAATTGATATTAAAGTTGGTGCCCCTATTATTTTTCTAATACAAATTTAAAGATCACCATACCAACATAACATAAAAAAGTAACATTATACTAATATAACATAAAATTAACAAACGTAAACTAAAAATTGTGTCATGTTGGTTAAGACGAGAGAATTTGTATCATATTGATCAATAGATGAAAAAGTGAGGCTATTTTGATAATTTTTTCTTTTTTCTTTTCTTTTTAATTATTATTTGTCATAGGATCATATATACTATATGGTTTTCAAAATTCAAATATATTTATTGATGAAACCTGACCCAACGCATTTGTGAAAGTACATGGCAAATATCACAACGCATATGTTTGTAGAGGCCATTTACACTGTTGCCATACCTTTTTTTTTTTTGTTGGAAACATGACTGTTACTAAGTTTACAATGTTATTGGACTTAAAGTTTAGTTCTTTCTCTTTCTGACTTTTTTTTTTTAATAAATATTTCGCGAGGAACTCTTTCTCAATTTCTTCAAGAGATCATCAATTATTTAGACAAAAAATCTATATATATATTTTTTTTTATCGAAAGAAGAACATAATTGGACAGGGAAAAAAAATAATCCCCGATTGCAATCAGAGAAGGAAATAAAAATCAAAGAGAGAGAGAGAAATAAGTACTATTGTACTTTGAGAGTTAGTGAAAGAGTCAATACTTGAGTTTGCAACTGACCCGGTTTAGTCTGTTGGCTTCTTGGCTTATGGATGTGGCTGCGTTTCCTTGGACTTTTTTTTTTTTAAACAAAAAAAAAAAAAAAAAAGAAGGTTGAGTTTTCAATTAGTCGTAGCTATTTTTATTGAGCTTGATCATAAGGACTCCCATAAATAGAAGAATGTCCGCATTAAGTTATAGTTACGTATGTTATAAACGAAACACATCATCTTAATCTTATCAATAATTTATGAACAATCATTAGTTTAACAAATTTAGACTTTTTTTGAATTAAAAAAATCCGGTTTAAGTCCTTAAATATATGATTTAGCCTCCACTTCAATTTGTTGCAGTTAAAAAAAAAAAAAGAAAAAAAAAAGTTCAAGACACATCAACAAACCAAATAAAGACTTAAGGCATGTTTAGCAGCATTTTTACTTTTAATTTTAACTAATAGAAGAAAAGAAACAAAAATTATGACTTAAAAAAAAGTGTTTAGAACTAAAGATATTATGAGATCGAAATGATTTTTAAAGTTGTATAATAAATAAAAAATAATAAAATAAAGTTTATGATATTGAAGTTAAACTTTATTAAAATTTTACCCAAAGTTACTTTTTTTACTTTAACAAAAAGTTCTTCTAAAGATTGAATGTATTTTTTTTTTACTGTTTCTGAACTTAAGAAGCTAAAAACAGCTTTTAGAACGTTTTGTCAAACACGCCGTCAACATGGATCACAGGGCACTTGAAACTGCGTTAAGCCATTCCCAAGAGGTCTGGGCTGGCCTACATCTCATGTTCAAGCCATGAATACAAAAGAAGGTATCATTGTGACTCAAATTATAAGAGTAAGAGAGAGCCACAAATATTAACCTATTATCCTCATCAACATAATTATTTTTATTTTTTATTATCCGAACTTTCATGGGCAGTGTCCAAGTTCCCACAAAGAGCATAAGGGTGTTACCCAGTACCCATCGTTGAAAGATTATGGAGATGTTAATATGATAATTTGTCTCCAAAATTCCAATGCTTTACACAACACAGACCCCACCAAATTAATCTGTGTTATGTTTTTTTCCACATTTTTCTATAACAGGGAACCCAAAAAAAAAAAAAAAAAATACAGTACTAGGAATAATATTGTACAACTGAAATTGGGTTAATAAACCAAAAATAAGTGCATGTTTGGAAAACAAGTTCAAACTACTAGTTTGAATTAAAATTTTTGTCCTTTTTCCAAAAAGTTTTTTATCTTTTCTGAAAAAGTTTTTTGTCATATCTAAAAAGTCAACAAAAATTACTATTACAACCAAAAATCTTAACTCAAACTAACATACCAAACAAATTTCGGTGTAACCATATTATTAAGGGGATAAAAAAGGTATTAACAAATATTTATTTTAAACGGTGTTAATAAAGATGGAAAATATATTATTAAAAAGTTGGAAAAGATGAAATTTTTTTTTTTTGTTCAAATTACTTGTAAACATTTTTGTGTGGGTTGCTTGTCAACGCGTCTAAGGAGAAAATATATTAGCTGCCTTGGTTTGAAAAAATAATGAAGATCAATTTTCTCGTTCTAATGTTTGACCTTTCCCATTGAAAGTGGCTTTAGAAATTCAAACTTCTAAAGGACAGATATTTTTCTTCTTAAAAAAAAAAAGGAAATGAAAATGACAGATTTATTTTTTGTTTTTTATTTTTTGTTTTTTAACAAAAAAAAAAAAGAAAAAGAAAACAAGAGAAAACAAAAATCAAAGAGCTTTTCTAGANNNNAACTTCTAAAGGACAGATATTTTTCTTCTTAAAAAAAAAAAGGAAATGAAAATGACAGATTTATTTTTTGTTTTTTAACAAAAAAAAAAAAGAAAAAGAAAACAAGAGAAAACAAAAATCAAAGAGCTTTTCTAGACTTGCACATAAAGATGGTAAACAAACTTGAGGCTTGAAGCTTTTTTTAACAAACCAATAATTGGAACATATAAGGATCAAGTTAAATTAATCAATGCATGTTTTGTCAAAATCATTAAATGATTTAAACTTAGTGTCCATGTGAATCATGAGTAGAATTTGAATGTTTATATCTAAATGTACGGGTTTGTTTGGTGAATGAGTTTAGTTTAAGATTTTTAAGTTTGAATAGTAATTTTTTAGAAAAGACAAAAAACTTTTTCAGAAAAGACAAATAACTTTTTCAGAAAAAGATAAAAATCATGATGAAAAAAGTACAATTTAGTTTAAAGTAGGATATGAATTGCGTGTTCAAATTAAATATGTTTTTGGATAGTTTTTATTAAAGATAAGGTGTATATGGTGTATCATTTTAAAATGAAATTTTTATGTTAGAATTTGTTAATTTTTCAAAAACTAATAATAAGTTTTGTTGATTTTTTTATAAAAAAGGCAAAAACTACCCACCAGTCAAAAGCATGCTTGAATTGTGCAAATGTGGAAAAATAATGAAAATTCAAATTTAGAGTTAAAGTTGAATAGTTTTGAAATAATGAAAAACTCAATTAAGATAAAGAAGTAAATAATAATTTTTAAAAGATAATAATATATTTTAAAATATTTAAAATAATAATAATAATAATAATAATAATAATAATAATTTATCAGATAAATAAATTATTTACGTCTTATAAATATATTTACCTTTGTAAATTTATTATATATCTAAGTAAATTTACTTAAATCTTTTAAAGATAATAAAAGATAATGTTTCAAATTTTTTGAGGAATTATTATTATTATCATTACTTTTACCTAAAGAGGTAATATTTTAACACTAAAAAAATAAGAGGTAATAATTTAACTCAACAAATAATTATAAATATGATCTAATAATAATATTATATTTAATTTAATTTAATTTATTTAATAATATTATTATTTTTAACTTTATTTAAAAATATAAAATTCGATTTTTTCTGTCTATATTCAAGAAATACTTTTTAACTAAACAAACAGTGAAGAGTGAATATTCACTTAACTTAATAAGCCGCAGAAAAAGCACAAACACAAAAAAGACCCTCCTTCCTGCCACCACCAAGTGACAAATCCTACACTACACAATCAGACAACCCAACCCAGGAACTCGGAAAAACCAAAAAAAAAAAAAGACTTTTTTTTTTTTTTTCTTTTGTCTTTTTAAATTCACCTTTTATTTTTATCACCCAGATTCATAAATTGATTCCTCTTTGTCACACCAAATAAAATAAATATAAAAAAGAAAGAATAAAAAGATTCACTTTTTGCCTTTTGCTCTGATTATTTTTTTTAAACTTATCCAAACGTAAAAAACAGCGGCAAATTCACCGGCATATACCGTAAAGATTCCAAACGCCGGGTGATTAAGGTAATTTAAGTCAAAGCCGTCAAAAAGAAAAAAAAAAAAAAAAAAAAAGGAAATGGAAAGAAAGAAAGAAAGAAAAGAGTCCAATTTCTTTTCCATACGCCATCCTTTAACTTCTCTTCTCCTTCTTTATCTCCTTCGTTTTCCATAGTTTCACAGCTCCAGACGCCACCCCCTCTCTTTCTCTCTCTGCAATTTAAAAACACAAAAAAAAAAGAAAAAAAGAAAAAAAAAAGACAATTCCACATCTTCACAGTTGCCTTTCTAGACCTTTCCAAGAAACTTTTTTTTTTCCCCTTTTTTTTCGCTTCTTAAATATTTTACCACGAAGACGACGAACTTCATTCCACAGATTCAGATTCTATTCGGTCGTCAATTTGGTTTGTGAAGAAAAAAGGAGGATTCTTCTTTGTTGAAAGTTTGGATTTTGTTTTCTGGGTCTGGAGTATAATTGGCTATGGAGCCGCCGGAGGAGAGTAAGATAGGGTTGGAGGAGGCGGAGGAGATAGTCTTGCGGTGGGACTCGACGGCGTCGGAGGAGGCCAGGGACAATATGATCTTCGGCGGTGATCGTCTCGAGGTCGATCGTTACCTCAACGCCGTCGATCGAATCCAACGCTCCATGTCCTCCGTTTCGATCTCCGACGACCAGGCGAAAGTCAACTCCACCATCCAGATCGCCATGGCCAGACTCGAGGATGAGTTCCGCAACATCTTGTTGATTCACACGACCCCTATCGAGGCCGATTCCCTTTCCGATCCGAGCTCTTCGACTCGCTCCGCCGCCACTAGCAGTGGCGGCGACGCCTCCGCGGACTTTGAGGACGATCCCGACGAGGACAAGGACGAGGAAGAGATTCTCCAGCGGGGAGATTCGAGTAACAGCGTAAGCTACAGGTCCACCAGTAGCATCCGCGAGATCGATCTGATACCGTCCGATGCGGTGATTGACCTCGGGAGCATCGCCGAGCGCATGATATCCGCCGGATACTTGCGCGAGTGCATTCAGGTCTACGGCAGCGTGAGGAAATCGGCCGTCGATTCGAGTTTCAGGAAGCTTGGGATCGAGAAGCTCAGCATCGGCGATGTCCAGAGGTTGGAGTGGGACCAGCTGGAGACGAAGATCAGACGGTGGATACGCGCCGCCAAGGTCTGTATCAGGATCGTCTTCGCCAGCGAGAAGAAGCTCTGCGAGCAAATCTTTGAAGGCTTAGGCACGGCCATTGACGACGCCTGCTTCATAGAGACCGTCAAAGGCCCGGCGATTCAGCTCTTCAATTTCGCGGAAGCGATCAGCATTAGTCGGAGGTCGCCGGAGAAGCTGTTCAAGATTTTAGACCTCCATGATGCTTTGATGGACTTGATTCCGGATATCGACGCCGTGTTCGAGTCGAAATCATCGGAGTCAATTAGAATACAGGCCGCCGAGATATTGTCGCGGCTTGCGGAGGCGGCGAGGGGGATATTGTCGGAGTTCGAGAACGCCGTGCTCCGAGAGCCGTCGAGGGTTCCAGTCCCTGGAGGGACAATTCACCCCTTGACTAGGTATGTTATGAATTACATAAGCTTGATATCTGATTACAAGCAGACATTGAATGAGTTAATCGTGTCGAAACCGTCGACCGGTTCGCGGTATTCTGGGGATCCGACGACCCCGGATATGGAGTTTGCGGAGCTGGAGGAGAAGACCCCCTTGGCGCTCCATTTGATTTGGATAATTGTGATTTTGCAGTTCAATTTGGACGGCAAGTCCAAGCACTACAAGGACGCTTCTTTGGTCCATTTGTTCATGATGAACAATGTCCATTACATTGTTCAGAAGGTGAAGGGCTCTCCGGAATTAAGGGAGATGATCGGTGACGATTATTTGAAGAAGATGACGGGGAAGTTTCGCCTCGCGGCGACAAATTACCAGAGAGCAACTTGGGTGAGGGTGTTGTATTGTCTGAGAGATGAGGGTTTGCATGTGAGTGGGAGTTTTTCTTCAGGGGTCTCTAAGAGTGCTTTGAGAGAGAGGTTTAAGACCTTTAATGCTATGTTTGAGGAAGTTCACAGGACTCAAGCAATGTGGTTGGTACCCGATTCCCAGCTTAGGGAAGAACTGCGGATCTCGATCTCCGAGAAGTTGATTCCGGCTTACAGATCGTTCTTGGGGCGGTTTCGAAATCATATTGAGAGTGGGAGGCATCCTGAGAATTATATCAAGTACTCAGTGGAGGACTTGGAGAATGCTCTCTTGGACTTTTTTGAGGGACTTCCGGTATCTCAGCACTTGAGGAGGAGATCTCAGTGATGCAGTGAAAGTAAAGCTAGTTTTGCAACTTAGAAGCTAGGAAGGAAAAACAAACAAAAAAACAAAAAAACAAAAGAACATTCTTTTAATTTTTTGGGGCGTTTGGGTAATTTGGTGCTGGTCATTCTGGGCTTGCATTCCCAAGTTCTCGCGTTTAATGGAACTTAATCCAGTGTTCAAGAGATCAAGCTTGATACGAATCGGGTGTAACTCTCCAGACTGATTGAGTCCCTCAGCCTAGATGCTTCTGTCCTGTAAGCATGTTGTTCGTCATGAGTTCTAGATTTTCTTTTTTCTTTTCTGTTTTTTTCCCCCCTTGTTTATATTCAAATTATTGTACGTGTGTTTTCTTTTATTCTTATTGATATCGAGAACTGCTGGAAACGACTCTGTTATTATCATATCATATTTTTAGCCCTGTTTAGATGCCTATTGGAAATGGAATCTAGATAAATTTTGTCAAACTTGCAAGTTGATTTAAAGGCTTGTGATATTTTATTTGTTTTCATGCATCTGAATACTAGTGTCGCTTTGACATTCTAACAGAAATTTTAAAGAGAATCACTTAGAAGATTACAATTGACAAAACTACAACCGTATAATTAATTTTTTGACGATTGAGTGACGACAATTCAACGATTTTTATTACAACTTGCCTAATGTGTTTTTATGTTCTTAATCGGTAGTCTTCATTATGTTTTGCTGTTTGACAATTAGAATTCTAGGCTTTGTTTGGGTTTTCAGTTCAACTCTAATTAAACTGTATTTTTTTATATCAGTTTTTGTCTTTTTCTGAAAAATCAATAAAATTTATAATTAGTTTTTGAAAAGTCAATCAACTCTAATTTAAAAATTTCATCTCCAACTGACGAACCAAATGCAAGCTTAGATTACGACTGGCAGCAGTGGCAGCAGTGGCGGTATGGTGGTGAGGAAGTCTTATTTGGAGCTTTAAAGGTTCGTCGTATCACACATAAGAGTTTGCCATTTGGGATGGCCTATGTTGGCTGATTCTTTAAATCTTGAGTTGATAAATAAATATTGAATGTACAGAGCAAGCATCCTCCTAATTTGCTTACGTCCTGTGGACGAAGACATCACCGATCCCCTTTTATCTATATTAAAAGTAAGCTAGAATTTCTAGATTCCTTCAAGAAGTATGCTGTGGCTGCAATGATGATCCTACAAGCCATTCAATAACAAACAAAAGTTTACGTTTAAACGATCTGAAACCGTGTGCGGAAAAGTATAGTTCAACGATTTTTATTACAATTTGCCTTTTACCTTCAGTATGAATCTCTCTCTCTCTTTAACGTAAGTTTGGTTAGTTTGGTCAACCTCCTAAGCTGAAGAAGAATTGGTTGACCTCAAGTTGCACGATTTAAGTTGGATGCAGGATTGGTAGGTTTAGTGTTAACATCATTGACTTTTTTTTCCTTTTGGGGAAAAGAAAAAATACATACAAGGGAAATATAGGAAAGAATGACACTTGTTGATAAGAGTAGGATATTCGTTTATTCCATAAATTTTTAATTATGTGCAACTTTGATTCATATTCTCTTTTTTATGGTTGGAGTGATCCTAAATTATTAAAGATATTGCTATAATAGTCGTTTTTGTTAATTTTTATATATAAATTTAAAAGTTTAAGGATAACTTAATAATTTACTCTATTATTAAAAAATATCTCTCAGATAGTTATAGAAGTCCCATGACCAACAAAAACCAGGCATATCTTAGATACGTTTTTAACCTGATGGGAGTTCTAAAGTCCAAACCAGGACAACATATATAGGCTTTAGGTAATGGAATGGGTAAGAGTAACCTCAAAGAAATGAGGAAAAAAAAAAAAACATATATTTGTATAAATCAGAAAAAGCTTTAGCATTATTGTATAAAAGTCCATCCTGATTAAATAAGTAGGGTTCCTTTTCTATTAGAATTATGCAGCTGAATTCTGTTGTAGATCGGAGATGCATCCATATTTTTACGAAGTTTGGAATTGATCGAGTCACTACATGGTGCTGAGCATTTATATTCTGACTTGTAATGCTTGAATAAATTCTGGTTCTAAAAATATGGTACTTGAAATACTAGAGCTTCGTTGTATTTGTAGACACAAATCTTTTACAAATTCAAGGATTTTTCCTTTTTGGGGCCAAGAAAATCAATGATTTGAAATCTATACCAAAAAAACTGTCATTCTCTTTTCTCCACTAATGGTATGAGCCGAACTTTTTGTTGTTTAATTCAAAATTATTGAACTTGGCGCCAATCTGGACAGTCTCGTTAATTTGTCGGACACTTGTTTTGTGGTGCTTACCAACACGCACATTTTTTTCCGTAATTATTTATCTTGTTTGCAATTATTGGATCTCATTCAGTAGAAATTGACAACCGAGTGCGTAAAAAGATATGGAGCGGTAGAATCGGAAAATTCGTGGTGCCATTTGGCAATGGCAATAGTCACATTGCAGCCGAACAAGTTAACATACACACCATTTGATATTAAAAAGCTGATATTAGAATTGGTTTCCTCAATATTATATTTGAAAAATGCGATCAGATTTGAGCATATTTCCGAGCCACGCAATTCCAACTGATAAGGAACAGTTGTAGCATAGAATCATCAAAGGTATATTTATCACAGAGGAAGACTAGTATTCAATTCAATAACAGAATGAACAAATAGCTAGAGAGACGCAACAGAAAAGAAGTTTACAGAAAAAAGCTAACATGATCAAGTCAAAAAAAGAACAAAAAACAAAGGCTAACATGCACGATCTCAAATGAAGATTTCCCTTTTATCAATCATCCCGGCTGAATTTTCCTCTTCCCCCTCTATCTTTGGTGATGTAATGGGGAACTACTACAATCAGCTGGAGATTGTTATGATGGTAACGACTAACATAATTCTACTTTACTCTGTCTTGTTTTCTTCCATATCACCATTCGACAGCCCATTGCTGCCTGGCAATGATCTAGTTTCTGGGGCGAGGCGAACATCTTTAGAAGGAGTTGGGGATGGTTTTATGAGAGTCAGAGATGTATCATCCCGGTCGAACTCTTCACTTCCATCATCAGAGTAAGCAAACCTATCAAAAAAGCAAAAAAATACAAGGAGAGGGCATTGGTCAGAAATTGCTATTCGAACCTGAAAGACAATTTGTACATTCCAGACGAAGCCCACAACCGTCACTTGCGGAAGTTATTTGAAGTTGTGGCTCTCCTAAGCATCCCGAGCATAGAAGTTTTCAAATCAATGGAGAAATGAAACACAAACTATTGTTCAACAATGATAAAACATAATTTAAATGAGGATGGAAGAGAACGAAGAATCCAGAAAGCCAGTGTTCTTTTTTTTTACCTCATTGAGTTCTGGGAGGGTGCCCAAAGAGCACAGATGACGCAGAGAAGAGAGAAAGATAGGACTTGCCAAAAGGCGGGGATGATCCAAGCATTCTGCCACTGCTCATTGTAAATATCATTCGACTTGAAATAGAGCTGCAATTGCAAAGTTAACAAATGAGCAATCCACACAAAGCTGAATCACAAATACGAGAAAATAAAGTATTAAATGCCTCTTCATTTATAAGGAACCTTCAAAATTTTAGTTACTACGTTGAGTTTTGACATTTATATCTATCCTGTCTCTTCTAAATTGTTAAGCCTGTTCATTATAAAATCATATTCCTCCGCACGACATTTACCGTCTTAGTTCCCTAGTCAATTTACAGGTAAAAAAAAATTATCTCAAGCATGCTAAAAAGAAAAAATGTTTAAAATTTCTCTTCCATCTTTGCAGGCGTGATGTCTTGATTACCTCATAGCATAACCAACCAACGGACACAATAACAGCTACCGCCAAAGCGTTCGTGAACTTCCTGTAAATATCTAGTTTAGCCAACATTCGCCTGGCCTGTCACATCACACACAAGAGATCAAATCTCATCAGCTGCATTTTTATATACTATACTGCAAAAGAAATAATGTGGACAAACACAACCATGTTACATGAGCCATCAAATACTTGGTCAATTCCCGCGTATGTAACTTAATTAAAAAGCTTGAAGGTGATTATAACTAAAAGGGGAAGAGATGAACTACCAAAGGTGAAATCCAACCAAGTACCTGAAGCTTATTTAACGTTGCAGAGAGAGATGAAAATATCCACAGTATGAAGAAAGCATCCAATACTGCCACAGGAAGAACCAAGAACAATCTCGCCTTTCCGGAAAGATCACTCACTGCACCGACATTTTCTACCATCTCAAGAACTTCAGATGCCACAAAGAAGGTGGCTCCAAGCATAATCACCTTTGACGTAATCCCACCTAAGGTAGGTCTAACAACACCATAGCCCATTGAAACCATTAAAATGATCAGACGTGCTACGGTACGTTTAACAGTGCCGAAGGTTACAGCCCATACGGTTGTCCCGGTAGGCCTGATTCCAGTCTCGTTGAATTCAGCATAGTCGAAGTACCACAAAGCCATCTCAAACATTCCGAGCGTGATCACTAGAGTAATGCAATTCTGTAGCGGAAGAACTTCTCTCCAAAACCTCGCGTATTGTGAAAACCAAAAGATCCCAAGTAGCACAAATGCAAATGACATGAAACCATAGAATTTCATAAGCGGTGCCATTCTACCAGGTAAGTATCCAGTAGGGTTTTTCCATATTGTTTTCCCCTCAACAACCACATCCTTAAGCCTCACATCGCAATGTATGAAATACAAGTTATACATCCCGGTTTTAGCAATCTCTATGGACTTGGATGGCAACGTGATAGCTTCATCATCTATATCAAAGGAGACGCCGAAAACTTGCGGCCAACCAAGGTTCGTAGCAGATGGGCGGTGAATGATCTCTCCTTCTTTACACACACCCAATTTCGCAAGATCAGCAGTGCAACACACTGCCCTTTGACCCCCATAGGCTGAACCCCCAATTGTTTCTCTATCTTCCACCTCAAAAACAATGGCGTGGATCGAACCCGAGCTGAAATTCGAATATTCTTTCGACCTCCGGAATGTAACCTTTTCAAAGCTAGTTCCAGATCACAAGCAAAATCCAAACAAGTTTCACAGTTCAGTACATTATATCGACATTCAGATATACATTCATTGCACATAAAATTGAACAAATGAGATTAATCAAAATTTCAGCTCTACTTTCAAAAAAAGCATCAACAAGTTTTACAATTCACAGGAAAAACCACAGGAAATAACCAATTCAAGCTATATATTCCTCACGAAAACAGAATCAGAAGGAAGAAAATTTGAAGTGAATTGGAGGCAATGGCATTACCGTAGAAAAGACTCTCCATTAGAGAAGACGGAAGAAGAGTCGGAGTCGCCGAGAGAAGGGACAGAAGAGTAAATCCCCTCGCTGCCGCCATGGACGACGAAGGCATTACCTTTGGAGGCGAATCTCTCGGCGGCGTAGTCGTGGACCGAGGCTTCGACGAAAGCAAAGCTCAAAGCGCAGACAAGCGCCAAAGCCGAGACCCACGACATTGGGAGGAAGAAGGAGGAGGAGGAGGAGGAAAAGGCAAAGAAACTTCTCAAAAACGCTCTGATTCGACAAGAAGGTTCTGGATCTGATGAGGTCTGAAAGGTTGCCGCTTTTTGTCCGCACTCTTCTAGAGAGAGAAAGTAGAGAGAGAAAGAATGGAGTTTGAGATCTTCTTCTGCTGTTACACTTCTACTTGGCTGAGCTGGGAAAGATGATGTGAAGCAGCTTAAAGACTTCCGTGGGGAATTATTGCGTGTACTTCCTTCTAAAGGTAGTGTGTCTATATGGATTATCAGCCGTCGGATTGATCTCTTTAGCGTCGTTTGATTGTTTCTAGTTTAATGGAGTCAATGCTGTCGGTGTTAAAAACACTCAAATATTTATTTTTAAAGTTGATTTTTTATTTTTATTTTTTGCAGAATTTTTTTTTTAAATTATTGAAGTTAAATTGCTTGTGAGAACAATTTTAATTTTTTTCTTCCGTGATTTCTGATAAATTTATGAACTTTTGAAAACAAAAATTCAGTCTCATTAGTGGTTGCAAACATAGTTTAGTGATAATTTCACATTTGACTCTATATCAAAATATAAAATTCGAATCCCTTGCTCTCAAAAAATAAATGTTCGACAACAAGATTAAGTTAAGTTGATCGGTTAATTCAATTAAAAGATAGGTGTTAGCACTCGATTTTACTGATAACAAACATCCAACCGAAATAATTTAATTGTTTACTTAATACATTTATTAATCTCAACGAGTGAATTTTCAAGTTCAACTACCAAGTGCTATTTTTATACGTGGTTTAAGTTCAACAAAATAAATAAATAAAATTTTTTTTTGGGGGTGGGTGTGCATGGACCCCTAGCTCTTTTTTTTTAAATTAATTTTTTTAATATAGTGAGTATATGTATAAATTAACCTTGTCCCATCTTAAATTAATAGTTCTCTATATTTTATTTGACAAATAATTTAGATTTTAATAAACAAAATCTATCACATATATTTTTATTAGTATAATATTAATTAAAAAAAATTGACACCCTTTATTAATAAAACTTGATTCCGTCACTAAGTGCTCTTAAAATTAGCAGATGAATTTAATATTTCATATTCAAAAAGAATATTGAATATAATTTTAGAAATTAAAAAAAATATTAACATTGTTAAGTTGTACTAAAATAGTCATAAAAAATATAGTTTAACATAACCGGATAAATATATATTTTCTTAAACCCAACAAAAGGGTTTTTGGATGCAATAGCTTGCTTTTTTTTTTTTTTTGTAGGTGTGATATATGAGAGCATAGTCATTTGTTTGGTTCTCAGATGTGAACTTAAGATTTTCACATCAATTTTCATTTTTTTTTTCTTCTAAAAAAATCAATAAAAATTATAATTAATTTTTCAAAAATCAATCAACTTTAACCTAAAAATTACCTCCATGATCCAAATGCATGTTTATTCTTTCCAACTCCCCGACAAAAAAAGGTCCCACGTGAGGGCATTTTTATTTTCCGGAGCTAAAGATTGATTTGATTTGCCAAGTCTTCCTTAATTCTTGTTCATTGTTGAAGTAAGG
>JAFMPE010124115.1:0-10969 GCA_024759925.1 Ficus religiosa | reverse complement strand
ATGATTTTTATCTTTTTCTGAAAAAGTTTTTTGTCTTTTCTGAAAAAGTTTTTTGTCTTTTCTAAAAAATTACTATTTAAACTTAAAAATCTTAAACTAAACTCATTCATCAAATACCCCCTTATATGTAATAGTCGAAGATAATGGGACGTTTTGAAAACAAAAATTCATGATTGCAAAGAACAAGAAATTTGCTACCCCAACTTTTTGCGTATTTCCATGCTAGTGAGAGACATATATTTACGTATTGACATCTTCTGTTTAATTTTGACGTCTTAAATTGTGTCTAATTAATTATATTTTTGTACATCGTTAGATGAAGTTAGATTTTAAAGTATAAAAAATCAGTTATAAAACATTTCAAACTTTTTTAAACTGACATGACTTAATATTAATGATTAGATATTATTTGAAACACCAAAAATTAGATAGAAGATTTGAATTTATACCGTTACTTATAGACAAAATACTCCAAATTTTCTTTAAAGCAAAATCAAAATATCTTGTTTGTTGCTTTAGTTTTTCTAATCCATTTACTATCCTTTCAATTAAATTGTGACACGTAAGTGAATTACTCAAATGCTTTTAATATTTTGTTTTTATTTAGTGAGGTTGTTAAATTTAAGTTACATGGTAGAGAGACAATCAAAGAGATAAAACAATGGGGACAACATGTTTGAATTCTTATTCCTATTTCCAAATTATTAATGCTTAAATGATTATTAAATGTTGATTGCTGAGGATGCTTTTGACAATATTTTAAATTTTTTAATCGGTTCTATGGGTTATTTTAAGAATATCTCATAATAGAATATTACATTTTTATTAAGAAAAGAATATATATATATATAGGTGTGATATTGATCTTCAGCTAAATTTTAGGGGTAAATTTTGGATTTTTGCATAGATGAATGCCTAAAGTATCCCCTACTACTGTCATTAGAAAAAAGTACTTGTTGATCTTAAAAGGTTTAAAAAAGGCAATTCCTTAATTAGTGAAAATATTTTTTTATAGTACCCCCTACTAATGTTATTTAAAAAAAAAAAAAAAAGTACCTGTCCATTTTAAAAGGGTGAAAAAAAAAACCACTTCTAGTGATTTTTTTTTTTCAAAAAAAAAATTTTTAGGTAATACTCGACCTGTTTAAATTTTAATTAATTAAAAATTCTAAAAAAATTAAGTAGAAAAGAAAAATCAAGAAAGGAGATTGGGGCTAAGAGTATCTGCAATACAATGTTAAATTCTTGTGTCAATGGTAAATTTTAGCATTTGCATAAAAAAAATTCTCTCCAATGGAGTTTATCTTTGATACCAAATTTATCATATGCTAAATTTGTGGCAAATTTGCCATAAAGTATTGGCGATGCCAAATTTAACTTTTGCTTCTTATGGGTTAGTGTCTTTACTTTTTCATATAATTATTATAATATTTAATTTCATTTTTAATTTATTTAAATAACTAACATTCACTTTTACAAGTTCCAAAATATAACATTAGGAATAAAATTATGCATTAAAGCATAATGTTCAATGATGTTGTTTTCACTCTTTTTTTAACAAATTTAATATTAACATAGACCATTGCAACAAAAATAATATTAGAAGACACTAGGCGGTCATTTTTAACATTGATTTTCTGAAAAACCGTTGTTACATATGTGAAAAAACACGTATAAAGTTTCGTATTTTGATGTATATATATATATAATCAATTTTAAAAAAGCCATTGTTATTAACTTATTTATGACTCTACATTTAACTGACGTTACTTTGTATTTTTAAAGTCGTTCATGAAGTTCATTTTTAAAATGTAAAACGAAGTCGGAGTAATGGTTGTCCGTCTTTAAAAATCTTCAGAAAAAAAAAAAAAGTTGAAAAGGCGGTCTCTTTGAGTTTTCGCAATATTTGCGCGTTCAAGTCAGTGAAGACCGAGTTTTATTTTATTCAAAATTTTTCTCCCTTTGTCCCTCTCACAAATACTGAAGCTAGTCTTTTCTCTCCGTGTCTTCCAACGAAGCTCTCTCTCCTCTTAATCCCTCTCCATTGCCAACAACAGAATTGTGTAAGAAATTGGTTTTTTTTTTTTTTTTTGGGATTTTTTTTTCTGACGTTAGGGATTCTAGAATTACTTTTTCCCGTCAGTTTGCTTGCTGCCGCCACCATCTGCCACATGCCGCTCATTACTCCGAGCTCTCCGGCGCCGTCTGACTAAACTTTTTTCTAACTAAAATGACATTGCAATTTCATTTTGTACTTATTTATGATCTAGTTGTCTAACAAAACTAATCAATTTCATTGAAGCAATAATCATACATACTTGTTGCATGACTCTCATAACCAAACATTAAAGTCAAATCATGACAATAAATCATTAAATTATTACTTGCCAATTCATTGAGATATGTAATAAACATTCTAGTCATATAGATATTCTTCACAAGAAGATATTTCAGTACACAAAGACGGACCCAATATAGGGCAATGAAAGCACATGCCCCCATTAAAATAACATAAACTAATTATATGTGTTTAACTATTTCCTAATACCATTTTTGGTAATTGATGTGCCCCCACTGAGTTTGGGCCTTCCGAATTTTTTGAGAACTTTAGAAAAATACCACAAAATCAGGCCTTGGGTAGATTTTTGCTACACAGGAACGCCACACTATGTGCGTGTCTTATGTTTAAGTGTTATGATGTATTTTGGTTGGAAAATTTTTATGGTTTCAAATTCTGAAATTTTTTAAATATTTTTTTTTGTGGAATTTTGATTATTTTTTATTGAATTTTTCAATATTTCAGTGATAAAATCTAGTATTTTATTTTATTTTTTTTATAATATTCTGGTAATGAAACTCAAAAAATTTGACGGAATTGGAAGTTTTCAACTGGTAACCCTAGTGGTTACTTGCCAAACGGTAGCTAACCAACTGGTTACTAATTGATAACCAATGGGTTATCTACCGACGGTGATAGTTATCAGTCGGTATCTAATTGGTTATACGCCGGCGTCATTGGTTACTGGTCAGTAATCAACGTGTTACCCACCCATAGTTGATAACCAACCGGTAATCCATTAGTGATGTCATCAATACCAATTAAGAAATGATTCTTTCTGAGCCAAACACCATTATTCTTTCTCTTTGATTTTCTCTACATGGTATCAGCGCCAATCGCTCCGACGCTGGAATCCGCCATGGAAGAAGCTTCTGCAAGTACTTCTAGTTTCATCCCTAGTTCTTTCACACACGTGATTTCCTCCAAATTGGATTCTCACAATTTTCTAATCTGGAGGAGGCAAGTTCTAGCGACAATTATGGGTTTTCATCTTTAACAATTTCTTTTTGGACAAGCTTGACCTTAACAATTTCTGACTCGTATTGATGAGCGCAATGGAAGAATCAATCCTGATTTTCTTGATTGGGAACAACGGGATCAATTGATTGCTTCTTGGCTTCTTGCTTCGATGACTGATGGAGTTCTTTCACGAGTTGTCAATTGTGAGTCTTCTTCTCAAATCTGGAATACTCTTGAAGTTTATTTTGCTAAACAAGTCCGTGCTAAGATTTGGCAATACAAAGATCAACTTCAAAACATTCATAAGAATTCTTTGTCTAGAAATGAGTTCTTGTTGAAAGTCAGGACTTTAGTTGATATGTTGAATCCAATTGGTCAAATTGTTTCAGAAAAAGATTATGTTAGTGCTATTCTTAATGGTCTTTCTCCTGAATATGAACCTTTCATTGTCTCGGTTAACACCAGAACTGATGATTATTCTGTTGATGAGATAGTCTTTGCTTCTTGCTCAAGAAGCTCACATTGAAAAACACTCTAAGACAGTTGATTTACAGGTACAGAACATGGCCAATCTTGCTATAACTCCTGGTTCTGCTAATTCTAGGAGGTTTAATGGTTCCAACTCTGGTCACTTGTCTTATCCGAGTGGCTTTCAGAGTAATTTCACATGGTTTTCTTCTCAAGGGGGTTTTCATGGTCATGATACTCGTGGCTCATACTACAGTAGTCGTGGTGGTAGTTCAATCTACGAGGAGGTCGTTCTTTTGGCTATTCTTCTAGTCAGTTTGTTCGTGATTATAACAATGGGAAACCAGTTTGTCAACTGTGCGATCGCATTGGTCATGAAGCTCTGCAATGTTACTATCACTTTGATAGATCATTCGTTGGTCCTTCTCAGTTTCAACAACGAGTTCAATTTCATTTTCATCAATTTAAGTATGAAGATGAAGGAATGAAGTCAGATTCTTACCATTTTGATCATGAAGGGAATCTGCAAAGTCAACAAATGGCTGCAATGCTAGCTACTCCTAAGTCTATTCATGACTCTAGCCGGTATCCTGATTCTGGAGCTACAAATCATCTCACGGCTGGAGCTGATAACCTGATGCACAAGTCAGAGAATTTTGGCAGTGAGCAAGTGCACATGGGTAATGGTAAGGGATTACTTATTAAAAATGTTGGTCATTCAGTTTTCCAATCCCCTTTTGAGTCTTCTAAATTCTTAGTCTTGAATCGCTTGGTGCATGTTCCTGACATTACAAAAAAATTATTGTTTGTCTCTAAGTTTGCAAATGGCAATGATGTATACTTTGAGTTTCATCCAAAGTTTTGTTTTGTCAAGGATCAATTCACCAACAAGGTCCTGTTGCAAGGAACACTTAAAAGGAGGCCTTTATGTTTTTGACAACTCTCAAATCAGTATTCCCAATTCTTCTTTGGAGTCTCCAACTTCAAGTTTCAAGCTTTCTACTCGCAAAGCTCCACCAATCCATGTTGCTCTCACAACTACAGTGACAAATAAAAGCCAAATCATCAGAAGTATCTTCATACAACTCCTCCTTGTATAGAATTTGGCACAATAGGCTTGGCCATTGTTCGCCAAAAATATGTATGCGAAAATACTATGCAAGTGCACGTAATCGAACAAGTAATACAGTAGTGAGTTGAGTATCGTTTTCACATGGATTGTATTACCAAAAATCTAATTACAGAAAACAATTGTTCTAAAACAAATTTGAGAATAATTTGAGTACTAAAATTATAGAAATTGGATATAAATGAATGGGCGTATTTGAAAATGCAAACAAAAGGTAAAACCTGGCAATATCTAAGGCTTAGGCTGTGAATCAATGATGGGTAATGGCTAGAATTACTGATTTCCCCTTAGTTACAAATCTGTCCACAAATGCTGTAAGAATGCTGTAGCAAAGTTTATCCAGTCAACGTAAAATTTTGCACAATCCTCTTCCGAAAGATTTATGCCTTCAGTTCTTTAAACCAAAATCGATATATTCCTATGCATCTCAGTTTTCCAAACATAAAATTAAGCACCAATTTTAATAGGTTGTACAAGGTAATAATATATTCTTATATCATTCACTCATATTATCCAAGTTAAATCCAACCAAAATTAACCTTCCCAGAATTAATTCTAATGTTTATATTCTACCAATTGATGACCAGTCAATCAACAGAAATTGAACAATGCAAAACACTTGAATAACCTGGATAAAAAATCACCAAGCAATTAGATCAACATCTAAACCTTCATTGCAACCTTAGTTCCATCAATAATCCTAGCTAAAGCAATTAGTTCATGTTCAATTCAAAGAAATCAAAAACAACAATCTCAATCAATAGAGTCATGATTCACAGAGAAGAAAATGAAGGAAAACCAAAAGGATTCGGGTAAACTAAAAATCAGAAAAATCCAAAGCTAAGTGTGTATGCTCTCATGCAATTTCTTACCCAGCCAATAATCCAAAGGACGTGCTATATTGCTTGCTTCTGAGAATTCCAGATTTTCCTCTCCCTTTCGTCCTCTTCTTTTCCCCAAATTGATGTCTGTTTTGCCTCTGCCTTTTTTTCGCTTTCCAGGAACCAGCCTCCTCATTCTCTATGGTTAACTTGCCCTTTTATATTGGTACCCAAAAAAGATGCCCTAGTTGCACGTGTCCTTTTAATAGCCAAGGATGGTGGCCACCTCACAGCTATAGTGCTTAGACAAAATGGGCAAATGAACCACTGCCAGCTGTAAAGCAAAACTTAAGTCAACATGCTCTTTTAAATTAAATCTTCACTGCTGCAATATTGCTGTAACATTGCTATAGCATTCCTGTAGCAATCAGATGCACTCCAGTTGTCTATTTCATCATCTTCTCTTATCTAGTGGGCCTTCACCTATTTGTCATTGTGGGTTCCAGTTGCAAGGCAAATCACAAAATTAAATTTAAAAACATGAATAAGGCTAGAAATATCTACAACTTTCTAAAATTATATAAAATACTAAAAACTAAGGCATATTATCTTGAAATATCAACAATTCAAAAGCTCAAAAGTATGTTAAATAACTCTATTTCATAGAGTTATCAGCCATCGATCTGAAAAAGTTATGTCTTATGTACTTAAGCGTTGCAATCTTGATCATTTACACGAACAATCCTTTTCAGTCTGTCAAGCTTGTTGTTTAGGTAAAATACACAAGCTACCGTTTCATAATTCTTAGACAGAATATACTAAACCACTTCAGCTTGTACATTTAGATTTATGGGGTCCTTCCCCAGTGTCTTTTAATAGTGGTGTAGACTCCAACTCTAGATTTACTTGGCTTTACTTACTCAGACAAAAGTCTAATGCTTTTCAAATGTTTCTCAATTTTAAAGCACTTGTTGAGTTACAGTTAGAATACAAACAAAAATTCATTCAAACTGACTGGGGTGGGGAATATAGAGTGTTTATTGATTATCTTACTTCTAATGGAAATGTGCACATAAATTCTTTCCCACACATACATGAGCAAAATCGGACTGCTGAGACAAAACATATACACATTGTGGAAAAATGGTTGACTCTTTTAGCTCAATCGTCTATGCCATTTAGGTTTTGGGATAAAGCTTTTAGAGCCTCAGTTTTCCTTATTAACAGGTTGCAGACTCCTATCCTTCAAAAAAAAAAAAAAACACCTCTTGAGATGTTTCACAAATCACCAAATTACTCTTAACTAAGAGTTTTTAGATGTACCTGCTACCCCAATACAAAGCCTTACAACAGACACAAACTTTTTTTTGTTGTTCAAAACCACGCACATTTCTTGGTTACAGCATCAATCATAAAGGTTACAAATGTCTAGATAGTAATGGAAGAATCTTCATTTCTCATGATGTAATTTTTGAAGAAACTTCTTTTCCTTTTGCTTAACAACAACATACTCTGTCTTCTGTCTCAGAAATACCTCTCATTTTTGTCAAATCCAGCTAGTCCCTACCTCTCAATCTCCAACAGTCTCACCAGGTCCCTGTGTCAGACCTCTAAGTTCACCAATCAAGCCATTTCCCATGTCAAGCTAGATCCCACTAATCTAGCCATTCCTTTGTCTAGTAATGACTAATATTTTTCTTTAGTAGTCTCTCACTCTAATCAATGTGAACCTGTTTTGCCCCCGGATACTTTGTCAAGTGTGCAGGTTTCTAACACTCACTCTGTGACTATAAGGTTGAAGAGTGGTATACACAAGCCTAACGTGTTTTTGTGTATCAAAGAACCTAGTACTATGAAGGAAGCTTTGCAGCATGAGCAATTGGAAGGCTGCAATGTCTGAAGAGTCTTTAGCTCTTATCAAAAACAACACTTGGAGTCTTATTCCAATTCCACCTAACAGGAAACGTATTGGGTGTCAATGGCTGTTCAGTGTCAAAGAGAATCAAGATGGCTACATTCACAAATATAAGGCCAGATTAGTCGTTAAGGGCTTTCATCAGGTTGCTGGTTTTGACTTTACAAAAACCTTTAGCCTCGTTGTTAAATTCACAACCATCAAAGTGGTTCTCACTATTGCTCTTAGTAGGAATTGGGTGGTTAGGCAGCTAGATGTCAACAATGCCTTCTTAAATGGCAACTTGCAAGAAGAGGTGTATATGGAACAACCTACAGGATTTATAGATTCTCAATCTCCACATTTGGTCTATATATTGCAGAAGTCTCTTTATGGTCTCAAACAAGCTCCTCGAGCTTGGTTTGAGAAACTATACACTACCCTGATTCAGCTTGGTTTCACTTCTGCTAAAACAAATCAATCTCTCTCTATCAAGATTACAAATGAATTTTCCATTTTTGTCTTGGTTTATGTGGATGACATCTTGGTTGTAGGAAGCAATAGTCAGTTAGTACAGGCTT
This sequence comes from Ficus religiosa, assembly GCA_024759925.1. Taxonomy (NCBI): domain Eukaryota; kingdom Viridiplantae; phylum Streptophyta; class Magnoliopsida; order Rosales; family Moraceae; genus Ficus; species Ficus religiosa. The sequence continues at coordinate 2,778 of JAFMPE010124115.1, read as the reverse complement.
TCATTGACCAACTAAACTAGCAATTTGCCTTAAAAGATTTGGGTGATTTGGACTATTTTTTAGGCATTCAGGTCAAGAGAACTTCAACAGGTTTTCCTGTCTTCCATACCAAATATATTACTGATCTTTTGTGTAAAACAAAGATGTAGTTTGCCAAGAGTGTACCTTCTCCTATGACAACAGGAGATAAATTGGTTAACTATAGGAGTGATCCAGTTGACAACACTCAGTTATATAGTAGTGTTGTTAGAGCCCTTCAATATGCCCCAATCACTAAAGCTGAAATTGCCTTTTCTATTAACAAAGTTTGTCAATTTATGCAGAGCTTTCTTGAGGTTCATTGGAAGGCCGTAAAGAGAATTTTGAGGTATCTCTCAGGCACCTTAGATTGTGGCTTGCATTTCGGTAGGGTTTCAGAGGAAAGTTTCAGTCTAGTTGGTTACTGTGATGCTGATTGGGCTTCTAATTTTGATGACAGAAAATCAACTTCTGGGTTTTGTGTTTACTTTAGTGGTAATCTGATTTCATGATCCTCTAAGAAGCAGCACACAGTTTTAAGGTTTTCCACTGAAGCTAAATATAGGAGTTTGGTTAGTCTAGTTCTAGATATTACAAGGATACAATCCTTACTTCCAGAGGTTCAAGTAAACATTGTCAAGACACCACTCATTTTGTAACAGTCATCACTCATTATAAGGAATGAGTAAGCTGTGCAGTCCCACATCGCTTGAGAATGGATATATGTGATGGTTTATAAGTAAAGAGACCACCTCTTAATGGTATGAGGCCTTTTGGGGTGAGTCCAAGAGCAAAACTGTGAATGCACGAGGTATAAAGCAGACAATATCATAACAAAGGGAGACTCGGGTAATTACAAATGCCATTAGAGCTAGTACCCATAGGATCATTCATCTGAGCTTCTTTGATCTTTTCTAGAATAGATGGTTTTACCATCATGGCAGCAAGGTAACCTGAATCTCTTTAGGATACAATCTCCGATTGAAACCTTTGAATTTTCGCTTTCAAAGGAGTAGAAATAGACTGCAAATAAGCAAGAGTTCCATAACTCTTCCTACTTAAGGCATCTGCAACAACATTTGCCTTTTCTGGATGATAATTAACGACATAGTCATAGTCTTTCACCAATTCTAGCCATGACGTTGTTGCATGTTTAGCTCCTTTTGCATGAAAAGATACTTGAGGCTCTTGTAGTCAATGAATATTTCACATTTAGTTATGTATAGACAGTGCCTCTAACTCTTGAGAGCAAACACCATAGCTGCTAGCTCGAGGTCGTGTGTAGGATAGTTTTTCTCCAAATCCTTCAATTGTCGTGAGGCATAGGCTATAACTTTGCCATGCTACATTAAAAGGCATCCCATACCTCGTTTAGAAGCATTGCTATAAATTACAAATCCCTCACCGCCGATAGGAATGGTCAAGATTGGTGCCGTCATTAGAAATTGCTTCAACTTTTGGAAACTTTCCTCGCATTCGGTGGACCATTGAAACTTAATGCTTTTCCTTGTCAATTACATCATAGGTGATGTAATATGAGAAAAGCCTTTTGCAAAACGATGATAATAGCTAGCCATATCGAGAAAGCTACGTACCTCCCCAATATTCTTCGGTGTAGGCCAACTCTGCATAGCTTTAACTTTGCAGGGATCAATAGCTCTACCATCTTTTGAGATAACGTGACCTAAAAATGGAACACGATCTAGCCAAAACTCACACTTCTTGAACTTTGCAAACAATTGCTTCTCACGAAGGATACCTAAGACCAGTCTCAAATGTTGCTCATGATCTCCCTTAGATATTGAATACACCAAGATATCATCAATAAATACGATAACAAATTGGTCCAAGTATTCCTTGAATGCTATATTCTTTAGGTCCATGAATGATGCTGGTGCATTTGTCAATACCTTGTTCAAAATGTCGTCTTAGAACTCATAGTGCCCATACCTTGTTCGAAATGTCATCTTAGAGACATTGTTTCATTTGATCTTCAACTGATGGTAACTCGACCGTAAATCTATCTTGGAGAAGTGACTAGCACCATGCAATTGATCAAATAAATCCTCAATTTGCTACAGTGGATACATGTTATTAATTGTAAGCTTGTTTAGCTCTCGATAGTTAATGCATAGCCTCATAAACCCATCATTCTTCTTCATAAAAAGCACTGGGGCACCCCGGGGAGAATAACTTGGTCAAATGAACTTCCTATCTAGCAATTCTTGAAGTTGAGCCTTAAGCTCCTTCGATTTAGCTGGTGCCATGCGATATGGTGCTTTAGAAATTAGGGTAGTACCAGGCATCAAGTTGATCCCGAACTCGATCTCTCTATCCGAAGGTAGCCCAGGAAAATCATCAGGGAAAACATCTCAATACTCACATGCTATGGGTATTTTGTCCAAGGTCGATTCTTCATCTTGCAAATCCACAGTAAAAAGCTAGATACCCTGTACAACCCTTGTTCAACATCTTTCGAGCTTTCCTTGTAGAAATAACTAGAGTAAGATGCTTGAACCTTTCTCCAATGAAGCAAAAACCAAGTTTGCTAGGGGGTTAAAATGCTACTTATGACGCCCCGACTTCCCAAGCCAGGCCGACACCGTGCTTACTTGTACTTAACTTGCTTGAAAATTTGAGAATTTTTTTTTCTTACATATTCACATAGATTAACTTATAGATTAAAACTTGTCATGCATACATATCATAATGAAAAGATGTTCTCCAGTCTTTAAACTTCATGCATACTACAAAACATAA